>JAWIIS010000134.1:0-163779 GCA_033682625.1 Helicoverpa zea x Helicoverpa armigera
TAAAAACTTAATATATTGACTGGTTTTCAGAATAAGGAGAATAATAAGGAAAAGAAAATTTCGACATAAGTATAAGTTATTTAACTTTTAACTTTTCGATCGTTTGATAAAACTTTCAGTAATTACTAAAGTTCATTTTTCTCGATACTTTGTCGCTGAATTGAAAGCCGATCATAACAAATGAATGTCAATAGAGTTCAAGAGCATAATATAAAGTCTATTCTTGTCTAGGCACCAGACGGTCGTGTTGTAGTAATTTCGCATATTGATGACGATTGTTATAGGTCTTTCAACCGAGTCAAAGACTAGCCGAATGTCATAACAGGCTTAGGTGGTGTGCATGGCAAGTGCTATGGCTTTCGATCCGTTACATGTCTGGATGACAGACGAACTGTACGCGACAGGAATTGATAATGAGCGACGTGCGGTGACATCACATGCGCGAAATATGTCATACTGCGCTTATTTGTAGTGTTGGGCAGCTGCAGCAGCGGATTCGCGAAGTTCAACATTCTATATGTGGTTAAACAAAAAGGGTTAGTATAAGAAACATCCTGTAGGATAGAATAGGTATGTAGTTTCTAATACTTACTAATATAACACATAAAATCATTACTAGTGACTAACACTCATAGAATTCAAACTCCATATTTACATAAGGAGCTATTAACTTGGAATACGAATTCGCTTATAAAACGTAACTTGATGTAACTTTTAATCTTACGTCAACTTCGCGAGTCTATAAACGAATTGTCGCCGAGTTAAAATTTTAAGCGTGACTTACCCCCTCGTAGGGGTCTATTAAATTTATTGCTTGTAAAACGAGCAGCTAATTTAGAGTTACGTTTTATTGTGTTAACTAGTTTACGTTATAACGCCGCGGGTGTTCGCCACTGAACGCGCAGTTCAAAAGTAACTTTATTGTCACCATGATAAGAGTGGGGGAATATTCGATAAAATATAAACAAACAACTAGCTAGGTAGGTATGTACACTTTTTATTAGCCATATGTAATGCGTAATAAAGCAGTGGGGTGTTTCTGTTTTTACGATCACTAAAGGGGATGAAAGAAAGTAGAGTTGTAGATGAATAATATTTTTATGTAACGTGTAGAATACGTATCTTTTTTTGTACCAATGATGTATGGTGATGTATGCTGTAAGATTCTACGTAAAATACAGTGAGCAAAGTTGTTAGACCGAGAAGAGGCATTTCGCTTTAGGTTTTAAATATAAATTGTCAGTATATTTCAGTAGAATTTTATTTAAACACCAAAGAGGACATAAGTTTTAAGTAGACTCAACTTTTTATTCATACTTAGGTGTACAGGCGTATCCTATTACGTAGTTTACTAATGTTCATTTATTATAAACTTCTAGAAACAGATATATCTTAGACTTATATTTTTAAATACGTTGACATTTTCTACAAAAAAGCGTCTTCATGTACAAAAGTCTAGACTTTTTATAGACGTACTCAAGACAGCTACGTCTACGTAAATAACTTTGTTTATAAGGTACAAATAATATAATATAATAGAAGAATCTCGTTTACAGTCGCTGAACATGGAACAAAGGAACTCTGGGATGTCATCGCTCATTTCTTTTCATTTGCACGCTTTTTCCCGTTACACACGGCCGCCCACATATTATTGCTTGGAGGCGTTGGTACACAATGGACCATCTTCTACCACTCGAATATTCTAAGGAATTTATTCAAAGTCAATTTTTCTATATCTGGAATAGGTACTCTATATATGATCTATATCTGGAAAAATTGAAAGAGCTGGTTCTAGAATGATGTACCTAACTTGACATTCTAATCTGGTCTACGTTACTCAAGTACGTATAACGATATAAATTAAAGTATTGGTAAATACTGTCTTTTCTATTTTCATAAACAGTTAAGTACACAGTTCTATTTAAAAACATTAAAAGCTCAAATCTAAGATTTCTTTCGTAGTTCCTGTATCAGTAGTTCGTCTTTTCAGTAAAACGGAGATGTAGTTGAAATGTATTAAAATATAGGAGAGTAAAACACTGTTCAAATAACAAGGAAAGGTTTGTCTAAAAATTATTGGCCATCATAGTGTTGTATGACTAATTTGTAAACATAAACCTCACTAAATAGGCATTCTATTATGTTACACCTACTTTGAAATTCCTAACTCATAGCAAAATTTATTGCCGAATTAATGTTGCCAATAGCTGCCAAAAGCAGTGACTCATAATTACGTACATATTAGACATTTAACGCACATATCGAACAAAATCATTGATTCTCACACCGTTTCGTGTATTAAAATTTAACACGAGCATGTATTTAAATTAGACAGTCATTTCGGTAAATAAGATATTTGGCTATTGTCTGTATGCAGTTCGCATATTGAATAGGTCACGTGGTCGACACGAGCCAACAATCCTTCTTCCATTTTATCCTTAGCGAATACAAAATACTGGCAGCCGTTCTTGGAAATTATGGTTTGCATTCCACTCATTGAGGGTTTTTGAAATTTTTTCTGCCACCGGGTGGCGCCACGTATGCGTCTGGTCCAAACAGCTGTCAAATAGTATGGAATTGTAGGTGCCGAACTTATTGTTTATTGAAATTCTGTTATATTGGAAGTGTTATTGATTTTATTATGGACTACGGTCAGAATAAGGTTTCCGAACTAAAAATTGAGCTAAGAGAGAGGGTGCAAAAGTCACTGGTAGTTGAAAAATTTGTTAACACAATATGATTTAGTTTTTTTTATTTACTCAACCTCAATAGTAAAACAATAATGCAGTGCTTTAATTATAAAATAAAAAAACCACTAAAATCGTTCACTATTCATAGTAAAGATAAGCACTTTGACAGTTACCTGGACCTGACGACTCAGTGCGCCACCTGGTGGACGCCATTTTAGAAAACCCTCTTTGAATAGAATTTACGTTTCGAAACTGAGGTGTGTTCCTTTTTCAAATCGGGACACGATTTTATTCTTTTTTTTTACCAAAGAGGCTATGTTGAGGAATTTAAAAATAAATTTTGATTTCCTATAAAGCAAAAAAGTTCATTTATGTTATCGAGAAAAAATGAAGGCAAATTAAATTTTCTTTAATGAGGGTTTTCTAAAATGGCGTCCACGAGGTGGCAGCACCGAGTCGTCAGGTCCAGGTAACTGTCAAAGTGCTTATCTTTACTATGAATAGTGAACGATTTTAGTGTTTTTTTTATTTTATAATTAAAGCACTGCATTATTGTTTTACTATTGAGGTTGAGTAAATAAAAAAAAACTAAATCATATTGTGTTAACAAATTTTTCAACAAGCTTTTCCTTAGTACCAGTGACTTTTGTACCCTCTCTCTTAGCTCAATTTTTAGTTCGGAAACCTTATTCTGACCGTAGTCCATAATAAAATCAATAACACTTCCAATATAACAGAATTTCAATAAACAATAAGTTCGGACCCTACAATTCCATACTATTTGACAGCTGTTTGGACCTGACGCATACGAAGCGCCGCCTGGCGGCAGAAAAAGTATCGAAAACCCTCATTAGGTTAAAATTATTAATTCTATTCATTGTTCAATAGAGGCTAGTCGTGGTGGCCTAGTGGGCAAAAACCAACCTCTCGAGTATGAGGGCGCGGGTTCGATCCCAGGTCAGGCAAGTACCAATGCAACTTTTCTAAGTTTGTATGTACTTTCTAAGTATATCTTAGACGCCAATTACTGTGTTTCGGATGGCACGTTAAACTGTAGGTCCCGGCTGTCATTGAACATCTTTGGCAGTCGTTACGGGTAGTCAGAAGCCAGTAAGTCTGACACCAGTCTGACCAAGGAGTATTGGGTTGCCCGGGTAACTGGGTTGAGGGGGTCAGATAGGGCAGTCGCTCCTTGTAAAGCACTGGTACTCAGCTACATCCGGTTAGACTGGAAGCCGACCCCAACGTAGTTTGGGAAAAAGGCTCGGAGGATGATGTTCAATAGAGGCTGTACTATGTACCTATGTAGGTAATTTGTATTTATTAAAAAATACCTCAGTGAAAATATTAAGTAGCATAAAAACGTCTAATGTCTAGTCTAGAAATAAAATGCTAGACAAATACATAGGTGTCGGGTTTCAGTACATTAATATACAGGTAAATTAGGTACGACAGTTTGACCTAGTTTATTTTCTTTTTATAAAACCTTTCTAGTATTACCAAGCGGCATACCTCCGCTTTGAAAGTATAATAGGCGTAGATATCTTTACAGTTTTTATTTATTATGATAATGACTTGTGGTATAATAAAGTAGCAGTTTTTCACGTTTAAGTATAATAAATACATAGTTGATACTGAAATTATATATGTTTGTTTAAGAACATACCGAATATTACATATTATATCCTGTCTGGTTGGTTCTGTTCCTGTAAGGACACAATAATCGTAGATATTCTTATTTTTTCCCTCAATTACCACTTTGCAAATAAATAGTGTGCATAACTAGGTACATACCTAATTAGTGTGAAATAGTGAATTTTTAATCGATTTCTGAAAAAAAATATATTTTATTTCCACCAATTTTAATATTAAACTGAAAACCGCTTTCATTTCTATAAAGGTACAGGTTAGTTTATTTTGTTGCACGTTTTGATTAACATTTTCACAAAACCAATCCTAGTTTAACGCACAATTGTAGTTAACGGCAAAAATAAACAACGTGCCAGTTAATCCAATAAAATAAAAATCATACGTACAAATTGTAAATATTGCATAGGTAGGCTAACTATTACACAAAACATTGAACAAAACAATGCTATTCAAATTTCAACCTTATTCTTTAAACGTTAAGGGTTACGAATCTGTAATTGGAAAGTACAGTCATGTTGTAAAGTATTTTGGCACGTGCTCTTACCATAGTGAATGATTATTCGCGCGAACAGTTTTTGTTAGGCCACCGGGCGTGCCAACGATCGCTGCCGTCGATTGTACCAGTACTTGGATCATAATAATCGATTTGCTATGTGATATGAATTTACTCGATGTTGTTAGTAGTCGAATCGAGTAGAATCGGTATGGGATTCGGTTGGTATAAGGTCATGAATGGAAATAGGCTGTATGCGGGCTTTGTAAAGTGTTTACTAATTCATTTATGTGTTTAGATAAGCCGGTTATATTGTACTGTATAGTGATGTAAGCTGAAACAGTCCTTGTCAAAAGTTGCAGCGGAATCGCATAGTGTAGAGGAATTGTGAACTTTGTTCACTCAAAACGGATTTCATAGAGTTGTCCTTTACTGTTCATGAAAGGTTTCAACGAATTATATTTTGCTTCTAAATTCAATTATATGTTTGTGCTAGTTCTAACTCTAACTTTGTTGCTATTGTTGTGTCATAACCGAATGGCAATGACAATAGTACCTACCTAACAAAGGAATGTATCTTAAGTAAGTATGAAAAAGTGCGATTTAAATCCAAATAAGAAATCATACAAAAATGCTCATTGAGAACCTCTTGCTTCTTTGGACGTGTCGGTTACAAAGAATTTCACTTAGATCAGGAAATAAATAAACGGGTGGGTCTCTTAACCACGATTGAAAACCAAAAATGAAGAGGCGACGATGCACAAACTAAACATTTAGATGACTAAGCTAAGTATAAACGACACCGAAGAACTAGAATAATTTTCCGGTTGAAACTTCTACACATTAAAGGTAATGCTACTAAATGACCATGACCAGGTCAGTCCAACACCTGCATAATATTGACTCCGGTCCTAAGTAGGACAACTCAGTGGCCGTTCAAAGTTTTATTACCATACCACTTGTGGACGCCATTATACCCGTGCATTTCTTGCCATTACAAATGCTTTAATGTTGGACTTTATTACAAATCTTTGACTTTACAGAGATTTTGGATTTAAGTGGAAATTGTTTCAATGTAGACGAAATGCAGCTAGGTGGAGCAGGCAGGCGATGTGTTCATAAAAGAAGGTAAGTTTAATAATTGCAGAAGACTTTCTCCAAATATTCTTCAGTACTTACCACATAAATTCATCAAAGGGATTACAGTTGGCATAATACTTATCAATAATATCAAAGCGCGTTTGAAGTGCACAATGTGAATGAAAGCAATTGTATTGTGCTAAGTAGGTATGTATAGACGGTTTGAGAAGATTTTGCTAATCAGTTCATTATCTGATCTGTATCGAGTGATTGATATAGATAACCTTTTGATTGCATCTCAATGATTGACAGGCGAGGGATTAATTCATATTAAGTTATTAGTCTATATATGTGTTTTCATCTTTTCAATATGTACTACTAAACAAACAAGTTCGATAGGGTCCCGTTAGCGGTCTATAAATCGAGTGAGATCGTAAACAACCCTATATCATGCTAGCATTCGAGTTCTCGGCCGGCCGTGTCCGATGCCAACAATTACGTATTGCATCATACAATCGAGTATCGCTTTAATCTTAGTACTCCTGTATCGAGAACAATAACGCTCGAAGCATGGCCGATTATCGATTAAGATTATGATGCAGTAAACACTGTATCAATGTTGCATGGATTAAGTGAAGTGAACACATCGAGTACGTATGTGCAACTAATCTTGATAAGCCGGAAGATCTAGCTATGAAACCGTTTAAGTGAATCTACATATTCATAAGATCTGCCGTATTGTAGATATTCTCCTTTGTCGATTAGAACAATGTAGTACTGATGATTAGGTTCATCCGATTGAAATCGATTCAAAGTCAACGTACACTTTAGTGAAGGCAGGTAATCGAAAGTCAAAAATAGATACTAATAATGATTCATACCTATTTATGGACCTAAATGTTATTTTAGAAACCCTTGACATCAACGTTTTGATATATAGAGTAGATAAAGAAGACATTAATTGGATTGGTCAGTAAACAAATATGTCTGTAGCTACACTTAATGTATTAAAAATAAAATTAAAACTGGATTTATTTTCGTAGTCTAGCCATAAAAATGAACTTGGCTTGAATAAATAAGTGTTTGAATCAGATTACTGGGTCGTATGTCGGTGGCTTTCAAATGCCACTTAGAGTATAATTTCAAAAAGCAACACGTCTTCCTGTAGGTGTTGCTGTTTCGTGACCAAACAGCCAAACAGAAATAGAAGTACATTTATCATACGTAATGCTAACAAGTTAGTTGCAACTGAACTGGTACATTCGTGGATGATGAAGATGAGTGCAGGAGGTGAAGTTTGTGCGAAATGTGAAAGTGGAAAGACTGCTATAATTGTAGATGTTAAAAAAAGAAAGATTGTTATGATTGCAGAGTAGATCAACTTCGATTGAATTGGTGCCTATAGATATAGTTAGATGGGATCGTTAAGACAGAAATAGTTATTTTTTATCTGGATGCCCAAAATAGTACATAAACTACGTAAGTAGTAACTTTTGTTGATTTTATTACAAGATATTTTAAGATTCAATGATACAAAGATGTAAGTGGACTAATAAATTCTTATTCATCTCAGGACGTGGGTGAAACTTGTGAAAAATAAAGGGAATAAAATCTTGTAGGTACAGCAAGAACATTATATGCCAAACTAAAAAGTATATGATTAATAAAAACTTTTCTAATAAATTCAAGATTTAAACAAGTCTGAGAGGGAGGATAATATTCTAAAGACTTATTAATAGAAATGTGAATGGCTGAGTATAATATTTTACTTGAAAGTACGAAAAACTTTTGCTTTTGACAGAATATTTCGATTGGAAGTTATGAGGAGTGCCATATTGACTCCAAGTCTAGCCACTCAAGTAGGTTCTGTGAAATACGAAAATGTTGTTAGAGAGTTTTATACTTTGGGCTTAGTAAAATATAAACAATCTGGTCTCTGAAGACATCGCTTCGTACTTAACTTGTATTTGAAGAGACTATATAACTTACTTTGCAGTACCTCCCAAGTACCTAATAAGATTTATTGTTTATGAAATTATTTGTTGTGACCTGTTCAAGTGCAAATCTTTCATTGGTTAGGTCCCCTGTAAAAACTTAAAAATTCTCTTGATTTGATCTTAAGTCGGAACGGTCCGATAATCGGCAATCGAATAACCAACAGATATTCTGTCACATTTATCGATGGTCGGATAATCGAATATTCTATCCAAAAGTTCAACAAGTGCAACTTCAACTTCTGCAGTCTTTCACTTGTCTGTACAATCTACTTGTACTTGTATGGCTCTGCACTGGGCGTTGCTTCCTGCTACGCCCACGTCTGCGCCGGACGGAATACATTGTTAATTATTTATGTTAATGTTATTGATAACTATTACTAGCTCCCGATTCCCTGATTTTGACACAAATGTTTAGCAAAATTGATTGTTTATTTCGTGGTGATAGAATTTGTTAGCAAGGGGAAAGTCCTCTCTCTAGAGTAGGGTCCTTTTCACACGACCTCTTGCGCGTATAAAGTTCTTTACACAGTAAAATATTTTAAGGACGGTTTTCTGCTCTCGTTTCACGAACGAAGTGATGTCCATTTAAAATTTTCAGTGGAACGTAAAATTTCAAGAATAATATTAGGACAGCACCGTGACATACACGACGTAACAAACGTTTAAAAATGAAGGAATGTGCAAGTCCTCTCAGGAAATGGTTCCGCATAAAGTCTAAAACAATTCTGGGCACACAATTGTTTCGACGCTCCCGACATACGCCGGGAATTCTTCACAGTGCAATGTATGGCACTGGGGACAAATTGCCCGCCACATACTGGCTGTTTTGTACACGTTGTATTATTTTTCTTAATTGAAATAGGAAAGTTAACTTATTTGTACTTAGAAAAGTTTATACTGTAATGTGGTGGTTCATTGCTGACGTTGGGGTACTTATTTCATAAAAGAGATGCACCTATTTTGTGTTAAGAAAATCAATTCAGGCGTAAATAAATTCCTAGATTCATAGTATAGTTGGTTTACTATTATTCAAGGAATGGACAGACTTTACTCGGACTCCAATTACGCAGATCGACAGTTTTAATTTCTCCAACTTCATGATAATTGCAAAATACAAATATGTAGTTAAATTAAAGCCAGAGTACCAGGACAGCATATCTACTCAGCAAATTGCATATTCGTTCCGACATTTCTCGCTTGCGTTGCCGCTGTTTCATAACCGAGCTTCGTCAATGACTGACGTGGCAGATTCCGGGAACGTGTGACGTCACTTTACTCTGTGGTCATATTTACCGTAATATACCGTCAAGGGAATAGTTTCAACTTTGCCAATCTCGGGGTAGGATTGAGTGGGAATAGCGCAGGGACTCTTACGAACATGTGTTTAACTCTAATTATGGTGTTGCGGATGAAAACTTCATGTGCTACTTAAGTTATGTGTTTAGAAGTTTATAATCGCGATATGATGTTCCCACTGAGGAAAGTTGGCATATGATTTATGTGAGAAGAAAATAGTTTACTTGACGATACTTAAGAATCTCTTCAACGGATTTCTAAATTTATTTTTTGCAGTAAAACACTCACATTAAGTTACATTTTCATATTACTCGCGCATTTCTAAATATTGCTTTTATATTAGAAAAACCTTTTACGATGACAACAGCAACATATTTTCCATAACTTCGTATTAGGTACTCCAACTTTTCAGTAGCGAGACTAATATAATTTCGCACTTCATCAAAATATCAAGAAAAAGTTTGACTGCGAATCTATTTTCCGAGGAATCTTTTCAATTGGCAGTTTTCAATTTGCGTCTGAAGAAGTACGTAAGTAAAATATTTAGACAGGTCTTCAAAGTCAGCTTGATCTTTAGTATTTACTAAACTAAAGGTATTACTGATCCACTTCAAGGGAACTATGTACTTGACATGTACGGATGAAAGTTGGGATAATCATATCCTACCTTTTTTTTTTAACGACGTCAATAATCATCAAATGACCCCTCCTGCCGCGGTGAGGGAGTGTCAGACTCTTACTGACTAAAAAACCGTCGTGTTCCGTCGTAGGCCTTTTATGTACCAGGGCCGCGGCATCTCTTTCGAACAACCCGCAGCCCCGGATCATATCCTACCTTAGGGTGCCAACCATATTTATACCCTTTTCATCCAAAGTGGATTAGCAGTTCTACAGTGACTGCATAACAGACACTCAGATAGAGTTACTGAAACATTTATAGTATTATTATGGATGAACGTCCTTGAAACAAAAACGGCTTGGTTTATCTCCTCTATTCAAAGAGCCAGCTGTTGGAAACGAGTTACTTAATGATGGTCACAAACGACCGGCTTAGTACTCCAGCCACTGAGTTATAGTACAACGATATTTCATAAGACAATGTCTAATTTTGGACTAAGACACTAACGTAATCTTAAGACTAAAGTGTCAGAATCTTGAGTTGGGTTTAAGGCTAAACTTCGTCAAGTCCTTTTAGATAAAATATCGATACCATCAAACTTATGAAAAGTATTTGTCAAAGAATTCTTCCGTGTAGCGAAATAAATAATTCCGTTTCATTTCCATATTACCTACCTTAGGTACCAAAC
Source organism: Helicoverpa zea x Helicoverpa armigera (assembly GCA_033682625.1). NCBI lineage: Eukaryota > Metazoa > Arthropoda > Insecta > Lepidoptera > Noctuidae > Helicoverpa > Helicoverpa zea x Helicoverpa armigera. The sequence continues at coordinate 10,514 of JAWIIS010000134.1, forward strand.
ATGATCATAATTTCTGAAGGTTTAGTTTCAATATATATTTATATCCCGTCTTCTATCTTCAAAGGACGTAAGTAACTCCCAAACATGAAATGCAAAAAATAAAGGCGATTTTTAACCATCATGCCTTTGCATATTTATGTGTTGTTTGTCCTGAAACTCCTTAGTCGTAAGTAAACAGATAAAAGGGTAATATTCCTTCAATACGTACATTTTTCCTGAGACAGGTGCGGCCTAACCGTTATTTATGAGGACCCTTCATGCCGTCCGCGTGCCACATGACTGTGTTTCATTTTTATAGGATTTATGTTACATCGATATTTGCAATATCTAGGCAGGGCTTGAAGTAAAAGTGCCCTATGAAATATTGATGCGATGTGAAATGGTTTCATGAGGGCGGAATTATGGCGGTTGGGCTGAATTGGTCATCGCAAAATTTGGCTAGATAATAATATAGATAAAGGCAAAGTCAAGTACATGATGTCTTTTACAAACCTTCAAAAACAGGGATTGGGTAGCACTATACTCTTGGACGTTCTCAGTCGATGATGAATACGTAGATTTTATTATTTAGATGTTATTCTATTGAATATAATTCTTTGTAATAAATGTGTGTATGTAGTGCCATTTTTGTTGATACATTTGTAAACTTCCTCATATGATTTTTTTGATATAAAAATCTCATGTTCATTGAATCTTGGGAAAAGTTGCATAAGTGCATTCCATTCCATCAGGCCCGTCACAGATCAAGTCACTTGAAAATAACTGTTTTATACATTTAATAACTTTACTTCGTTTATATCAGTACGCAATTGGCTTTTACGAAGGATCTTTCAGCAAGCTCCCAATATAATCCCATAATTCCACGAAGCTTGCTACACTGTATCGAATATCTGCCATGAATCTTTCAACACTACATTACAATAACTGAAGCAAGTAAATATACTTATAGGTATCTTCTTAACATTATTATACCCGAGGCGTCGAAGAATATCAGCGTGAATTTTGACAATGTGTTTGACGTCACTACAGCCAAACCTTTCATTTGTGTAAAAAGCAAAAAGCGCTGTCGAATTCACAGAGAGTGATGGATACCTATTCGTGTCGGAGCATGTTCGGCATTTTTATGTTTTACATTTAACTCCCAGAATGTACAACACGAAATCATGCCAGCAGTTTAGAAAAAAATACAATGTGAAAATGTAGATACAATGAGAGAACTGTAGCTATTGGAATTGTGTATGAGAATTCGTTAACTATAGAGATCAATAACATAGACGATCATGTAAGTAGCTATACATCAATTCATCACATGTAAGACTAGTCTGTCTGCGTTTTAATCTTTGCCTCGCCCTGCAAGAATATGTCACTTAAATGAAAAAATACAGCTTCCTCTGCGCTGCTCGCCTAGTGAGACATAGTTTAGCGAGCACCTAGACAAGGCATTATGTTGTTCAATTTAATAATAAAGGTCCCAGCCAATTTGGCACGGAGCAAGCTTCTACTGGAGTCGAGAGCCATCGCTCTATGAGAGTAGTGCAATTTGCCTGCAGGCCGCACCCGGCCCTTGAGCCAGCCTCCGAGAGCACACCAATTAGACGAGACAAATTCGGATTTATTATTCAGCGTGGGCGCAATTCAATTGGATAATAGATCGAGTTGTTTGTTTCCATCGACCACTTGCCTAGACGTAAATAAACAGAAATGGTTATCGATCTGTTGCTGCACGCGACTTTTACGGATAACAAAACACTTATAGCAACCGCTTCGGAAAGTCCTATTTAGTCTATTTAGTTTTCTTGGAACTTATTGGACGAAGTAATCGACCGCAATCGACTATGTACGTGTAATTTGCTTTGGATAATACGACGGCTTTCTTATACGTGTGTCATCGTTAGTGTATCCAGTATAAGATAGCCTCTTTACGGGCGGCTGTTTCTTCCCACTCTAGGCCATAATCAGAGGCAGGTTTTTGCGACCTACCTTGTCGTTTTCTATAATCACAGTGTAAGAGAAACGCGCAATGTCAATCGAGGAGGTACCAACGCTGTATTATTTAGTGGGTACAGTTATAACTCATAAATAACGATGCGCAAAACGCCTATGATTGCTATAATCTTTATCCATATTTTATCTACTGCTGTCAGCGCTTATCCAGTTAACCAGCCATGATTATACAGTGTTGGGAATCAACGAGTCATCTAGTCGATCTTTTGTAAACATTATGCTAAATAACTGTTGCTATTTAAGCTTTGTGAGCGGGGAACGGTGTTTTGACAAATGGTAACACTGGCTCTGATATAATCTGTGTACGATCTCTGCAACGTGTAATTAGACCGACTGACTAAGCGGAATCTATGGGAGCGTTGCCCGTCTGACCCCGCTCAAGATTTAAGATCCCATTGTGGAGACTTCTTTATTGCACACTACGGCTTAAAGTAATGGCTGGCATTCGTTTTCAAGTTATCGAAACATACATTTGGGTCGATGGCTTTGTGAATTTATCAGTCAGAAAATTGAATGTCAAGACTTCGACAGTAAATTATATTACTCAATACCTCGGAGTGTTAAAGTTATTCGCTCGAATGAATCATGGTTCCAGAATGAAATCTCGTTTTACATATGAGAAATGTGTAATAAAAAATATCGTATCCCTCATCACGTTATGACATAAAGTGGTTACAAGAGGGTCGTGTTTACCATATTTTTTGTTCTATTCTATTACGCGTCGCCGTTACCAATTAGTTATCTGATGTGAGATCAAATTACGTCTCGCCGGAGGTCGATGCTGTTGAATTGCATCACAATAGTGTTGTGGCTAAAAACTGCGAGTCACCATCGTGTGGACGAGAACTATTCAGAGAATCGATATCGTGGTACGTGAGGGAACAGCGTATGTCGATGTGGTAATAGTGCCCTCCTTCATCACCTGTGCAACTAATACGAAAACGATTTTTTATTCCAATTGGATCGTGTATCCAATCAAGTGTTTTAATAGGCACAGAGTTATAATTGGAGCGCTCTATTTTGATACATCAATTATTCACATTTACGAAAATGGTCATAATTAAGACCTTGTTAAAGGATTAATTAAAGCTGCCAGTCCCGACGATATGAAATCAAAAAAGGTTTCACTTCCAAACTACGTCAGAATCAATAGTGTGGCAATTAAGAATTTTGGATAATTATACCGATCGTTCGAGCGGAACATTGCGATTGCTATTTTGTCCTCGAATTCGGGATTATTTTGCAAAACGCTGTCGACTTTTTTATTCAGATATCATGGCAGGCTTAATTAACACTCGTATTTTGTGAGCTTTTTCTTTAACCTTTGATAACCGTTCATGACACCTTTTTATATAGACGTTGGGTTAATCAAACGGCCGTAGGATGGTAGGTTTATGAAGTCATCAATTAGTAATATATTTGTCGTGTTAATTGAAATGCGTGCGTTTAGTACTTCCAGGCTTACTGGCGAGACGGTTTAGTCTTCGTGGAATTAATTAATGCTCATCATTTGGCAATCTCAACAGAGCTCGGGTTAAATGAACTTAGATGTTCTATAAGACGGTTGAATTAGTTCTAAACTAGCGGTTAATTGAATCTGAGTTGGGATCACATTTCTTGAAAGCCTTTACGTGGGTTTTGTGCTATGTGTTAGATACCCATTCTATTTTGTTATTATTCTTTTCTATTCTTACTTCACTTGGAGAGGCCTATGTCCAGCAGTGGACTGCGATATGCTGATGATGATGATGATTCTTACTTCTGGTACTGAGTAATTATTTAGAGATGTGTTGCCAGCATTTTTATAAAGTTGAAAGGTAATAAATAAAACATAAAAACCAAAATTACTGTTGCGTAACACTGACCACTTTTAAAACTTCACTTGAAATCCTAAATTTTATAAAAATGGTAATTACACAGTCAACGAAAGTATAGACATATTTTAACACGCGGCCTGCCCTTTATTACAGAAAAAAGAATTTGAGAGCGAAATAATGATATGTTATTACGTTTTCAACTGGCGCGCGGCAAAGTAATAGCTAAGTTAACCGAATTTTAATGACGAACTTCGTTCGTTAAAAATACTTTAGCACAAATTGTCTTCTACTAGAAAGTGTTTCCTTGGTAATTTTCTATCACTTATCCCAATTATTCGCATCTGTCGTTCGTAGGGCCATTTGTTCCAGAAGTTTCTTTGGGTCAATTCTGTAAGCGGTACTTATAAGTTCATTTAAATACGTTTATGTTCAGGATGGTGTAACTTTACATAGAATTTGGTTGAGAAAATTACATAACCCTCTCACACAGTAACTGGAAGTTGGAGTTCTGTAAATAGATACTAAAGATATTTTTAGACCGATTAAATCATTAGGAACATTATTTCAGAAACACAGTTACACCCCTGCCTATAACATTTGTCTTTGGAACTCAAACATAATTTTAATCACAATCTTACAAATTACATTTTAATTTAACACATAAAACTCTTTACGGCACCCTTAAAATAAGTGGAATAAGATAGAAGTTACGGCGGTCCCTTAATCAGTGGGGGTTGGGTTGCAATAATCCTGAGACGACGAGATAACATCTTCGAAGGAAGGGACGTCCCTTTAATAAGTCCGATAGGTCAGACTACTCCTGGTGCGAAGGTTACCCTCGTTTCGTTTATTATGTAGTCATGTTACTTGTGGCTTGCGGCGAGGATGATAATATCGAGTTAGGAATTAAGAGCTTCGGCTAGTTGCTGTGTACTCGTTAATGAAGGTTAACGTATTTTGTTAATGAGGAAATATGTGTGATAGGAATATCTCATTACTATCAATTTGAAGGCTTTATGGATTCTTATTCCGTCACCATCACCAGTTTTTCCGACTTTTCCAACCACTTGTTTGTTTGTTGACTTTTTTTGTTTGACCAACTTTTCCTTTCTATTTTCTAAGTTTCTTAGTCCAATATTTTCTACTAATGGTAAGTTAGATTTGCTTTGTAACTAAGTTTCACTGAGGAAGCGCATAACCAATCTACGTCCATGAAAGACGAAGTTATTTGCTTTATGAACGAATTTCGTGCCTCCATAGGTTATACCAATAAAAGCGATGTTTTCTACAAATAGTATTTTGTAACTGATCTGTAATTTATAGGCAAAGTTTTTGCTACAAATGAACTTAATAAAGTTATAGGTGAATCAAGTCATTCATTTGGTATTACGATGTCTAATGAAGCGAGTAATGAAGATAAATGGATTTGCATTGAAAATCGGATTCAAACTTGTATTGATATTAGTTTGTATTTTAGTAATGATTTATTTGCTATTCAAATCTATTCGACTGTAGCTAAGTCTAAAACAATGCATAATGATGCGATAATGTTAATAATTTACAAAGAAAATAATCTGAACCTCCGATTGTTTTAAACAAAACATGATATCTACATGTGAATTTAAGAAAGAAAGCAGTGTAAGAAAGAATAAACACGCATGCCATCTACATTCAACTTGTAAAGACCAATAACACACGGCTGTTTCGATGCTCATAAAGAAAACTGAATTAAAAGAAAGAAAGTATAATATACAAGCGAGGCTACAATAAACAGTGACAGACTAAATTAACGTTATGATGAAGAACATTAACATTCACTTAAAACACAAGACACGCGTGTAAGTGGATGGATGAGGGTAAAAAGGAACAGAACAGATAAAGGCGTTAATTTGTTCCTGCGGGTGTGTGGGTTTGGTACACTTGCTTCGGACACACAAACGTTTTCCAACTAGGCGCACTGTGTTTTGTTTTGATGGGACTTTGATTAATAGTGTCCGTTTTGATGTCTGCCTACGTCATACGGAATATGGAGCCATTCCGGTAGATTGACGTCAATGCGGTCAAACGGCTACTGGAAGCAAAATAATTATGCAAAATTAAGTGGGAGTATGAAAGTTATTAATTCTTCCTCGTAATTAATTTAACCTTTGAGCAAATGTTGACGTTAGTTCACCAATTAAGTAGTGTTCTATGTTCTTTTTCATTTCCATAAAATGTTATTTCTGTAAAAGCAATTTTTTCGTTCTATTTAGAAAAGAACTGAAATACATCGCCTTTTCCCGGCGTGCACCAGTTGTAAATTCTTGCGAGCACACCGCACTCCGTATAGTCAACCAGTCTTTATGGCTGGTTTACTTGCAAAGGTCTTGCTCCGGAACAAATATTAGTATTGTGAGCAGTAACCCGTGTCGATATGTTTGGCCCCGTTCCACTTAAGACTATTATTAAAAATTCCATTAGTTTGTGTCGAAGTTGCACGGTCGGGCGTTAATTTGTGACTGAGACGTATCCTCGTGTTTATGCTCCCAGTGTGTCTCATTGACAAATTGTCCGCTCGTAACGTAGTTCGTCTCGCCTCGTACCGTTTGTACACGTCACGCTCTTTTTCTTTATTGGGTGAGCAGAAAGGTAATATGAGCTTCAAACGGTATTCTTGCCTCGTTCCAGCTGCGTCAACTGGGAGACGTGGATTTTTAACTCGTGGCCTTTTGTGGTATTCGATTCTTTGCATTATTGTCCTTCCTTTATTTTCAATGGGCCATGATATTTACTAGAAAAGTACTAGAAAATCTATTTTAATTTGCAAAAAATTTAAATACATAGATTTTCTTGTGGCTTTCTTGGCTCATGAGAGTTTTACCGTTTTACCTCATATTCCTGGAACGGACAGACGAAATGCATATCTACAATTTCACATTCTAGTTTTAAGTCCTTACCTATGCTCCTAAAAGTAAGTAATAACGGAAAATCCATCTGAAATAGACCAACATATATTTGTTTTTATACATAAAAGTTGGTTTACTAATTTTATCAAATACAAGAATGCGTGTGTTAGAGTACCTACGTCAATTCCTAATTAAAGTGCTTTGGTAGTGTTCGTTTTAGTAACACGACACGACAGCTGACACTTGTGGTTCGCAGTCACTTACCTCTGTAATAAGGTCAATAACGTTTGTTATTATTGCTAATAGAACTCTTTAGTACTTGTTTTGCGTAGGTTAATGAAAAATTGCCTCATTAAGATCGTGTATTTGTACCAAATTATGTTGTAGTTGTATGTTGCGTGGGCGCTGTGTAGCCTTTAGCGAGATGGATTGGGAATTCGATTCATGCTTGTCACTTTATTTGTTTTATTTACGTTATTATTTATTACTCTGTACATAATACATGGTTATGTAATACAGAACTTGTATAGGAAAAGTTTGTCTTAGGCAAATTAGCGGATAAGAATAAGCTACTAATTATATCGGGAGCGTCATACCTAATCACATTAAATCCTATCACATATACTTTAACGAATTAGAAAAAAAAAAACCAAATCCATTCAGTCGTATCGCCACAGGAATTATTTTTCGTTTTCATAATTTAAATTTAGAACATCAAGTGCAGAGCAGAGACAAAGTACTCAAGTGTCAATGACCCTGGCTAGCCATCAAAATAAAGGTTGCCATTTTTAACAAAACCTTTAACTAAAAGAAGATAGAATATTTGACAAGGCACAATATTTAATTATGAACTTATTTAAATAGCAATAAGGTCCATAGTCATACGTTCACGTCATGAGCGAAAAGAAAAGAAATAGTTTATTGTGTCACCGAGATCATGGCTGCCAACCAAACATTCTAGATATCAAAAGCACTATTCATGTTCTAAATGCTGTTTTCTACTCATTAATAATAAAATTGTAATAAAATACTTTAATAAATATTTTATTTTACAGAGTTCAATGCACAATTCTTAAATTTTTATTTGATCTTCCAGCAATTACTTGTTTTTAAATGGTTTTTAAGCTTTCAATTGACTAAGATTTTTGCTAATTTCCGTGTTTGGGAACGTGTGAACTGTTTACGTTCGGTGCATGGCCGCCGCGCCCGCCGGTTTCTTTGATGTGATGCCATTTTAGCGTGTTGTATTTGTTTGTGATTTGTTATCAGTGTAAAAATGCCTAGCAGAAAAGCTAAACTCTTTTGTTTTTTTACTATGACATTTTTCTCGCATATTATCCTATTCCGGACAGCGTGTTCCTGCCTGAACACAGCTGTATACATTTCAAACGTACATACATTCTCCTTTGACTACGACTGACTTTGTCTATCGATTGGAAAATTCTTGGAATCAAATGAGCTCTTGTTATCTTGCTAAGGTAGGTCACTCTTATAAGCCTCTTAGAAACCGGTATGCGAAAATAACCGTGTAGTTATTACTCAAAACATAGGCTCGTGTCAAACGCTTGTGGCTACGGGCGAAGAAAATAATGTAGCTAAGTGTTTATAGCTATTTTTACACAGACATGTAATATTAGGTACTAAAAGTGTAAATATGAATAGGGTTTATGACAAAGAATTTATTTATATTTCGGTAAATAAGTTTCTGTGTAATTCAATACAACAGCCATGAAAAGTACAAACTTTCCCAGGATATTTATTCTTCACGAAATAAGACAATGGCAAGAATCTACAGATTTAAAAGTCATCATAAAACTCTCACTATCATTATTTCGTAATCTCTCATGCTAACGTTACACGGATCATAACCAAACAATGGCTAATACTTGGTAAAACAAGGAGCTCGATTGAACCATTCCGTTTATTGTTTTAGAATTGGAATCAGATGAACGAACCTTTGTTCTAGCTTAGTTTCAAATGCTCCCTGTATTCAGCTCTGGCAGATTGCTACAGTTCATGTCTCGATTTGCAGCGCATTTTGGTTTCAACGGTCGATTGGCACGGAAGAAACGTTCTTTTACCCAACTGCAATAACCAAATAGGTTCGTAAATAAATGCATTTTTTTTCTTTTACCCATGTTTAGGCGACAGCGTTTTGGCTTTCAGCCAGACGGTCGGTCACGAAATGTTATTTATTATCTGTGCTAATGGTGCGGACATTATTAAATTATGATAGTTCGTTTGTTACGATAACGTTAACTTGATGACAACGACGATAAAAAATGTAAATTGGTGGTTATGAATTTTGTCGTTAAAAGTTTGATGAAAGATAGGTAGGCATGAGAGGTTTTGTTGGCGTGGTGATGACAGGTTGGGCGGGGCTAGCTTATTAGCTCTTTATTTTTTGTTGGCATAGTATGCGTGTACTGGCTTCTGTCCACGATTGTGGGTGTTTGAACTTTGAATTGATTAATTCATTATTATACTAAAGCACCTTAGAGAAGTTAGACAGAAATTCAAATTAAAGGCTTTTCTTTCTCCAAACAGCATAAACTACACATACGCAATGCCTGACTTATATCAAACATCGATCGTTAAATCGCAGAAGCCAAGTGCATAAATAAAGTTGCAGCTGCCGGCTGAAACGGCTTACAGCTTCGCCATATGTTCCATTCAGATGCGTCTGCATAGACGAGTTTTATGAATGAATTGATTTAGCTTTTATATCCTCATTCATATTTATGTTACTCACTGTTACTTTAAGTCTGCGCAACGTTAGTTGTACTCTTTGCCTTTTTTTTTGCTGGATATTCTGATCAATACAGAGTAGGGAGCTTTACATGTGTTATAATGAAGATGAAACGTTATTGTTTGTATGAAAACACATTTTGCTAACGATCTTTTCCCGCGATGTATTTCCAACTAACCCGCGCCACTGGTTTCATCCGCTTTCCGTGGAAATCAATCCGCGGACCCGAAAAAAAAGCTACAAAATATTTCACTTTGTACTTCAAATCTCGATTTACCATACTCATTACGTGGAATCCGAAAATAAAAATGTTGAATCACAATCAGGGGATATTCGAATAAAAAAGATACCATTCTGTTACCAAGAATACTTGAGTGGATTGGAGTGGCCCGACTCGACATCGGTGTCGAAAGAGTCGGAATCACCGCCGAGCGCTGTCGTTGTTAGCAGAACTTCTATACACTACGGGGAATTCTCTATATTTAGTACTGAAATTGACTTTAGGTAAGTAAGACCTATTTTGGAATGCCTGAGTAGCCACTGCTTATTAGTAAATATATTGGGACACGAAACTGTTATGAAATAACATTATTGGCAAAGTAAAGACTGAAAGAACTTTTATAATTACTCCTTGCATGGTTTTCTCAAGTAGGCAATTGTACTGATACAGAATGAAACAAGAACTTCACAGAATTAAGATTTCTATAGAAGTGATTCAATTATTTTTATGTTCCATTTTTTCGCGAAAACTTTGTTCCCAAGCAAACAGCTTCTGTGAAGGACCCATTGTACTTTTCAGTACACAAACAACCAGCATTTTCCGTAGTTATTGTGCAACAAATTGCATTTCTTACCATTCTATGTTCAACTTTAATAAACTTCACAATGTATTTCGTGTACCTAAGTTTTTCTAGACGGCATGTCTAATATTCGTACGAACCCGCACCTGAGTTTTTAATTAAAGAAAATGTTGTAGCTGATGTAAAGCTACACTGTATTCTGACACAATCTACCGCAACAAAGTTACGCTTTTAGAAACAACCTACAATATCTGTACAGTTGTACATATCAGTAGTTCACCTTTTACGTCTGACAGTCTTTATATCACGAAACCAATGTTTCTCGCCCGCTGTTTACATGGGAATCAATAAAACAAGGGACTCGCCAAAATGTAAACACGAACACTACGCCCCTCTCTGTCTACACAACTATAAAAGACGAGGACAACAAACGAAATGTAGCGGCGAAATTCATTTGATTATCATTAGGTTAAAACAGGGACTGGCGCCGTTGATCGCGTGACGTCCCACTAAAGAACATGCATCCCTAGAGGATTGTTTCCCGTTAATCTATGCCGTTAACATAGCTTTTATTACTACAGCTATAAAGTTCAAAATACGTTGTACTGTAATCTGGTCTCTAGGGTTGTATCGCTATCATTATTAAGGTAATGAGTCATTGCGTTAAGTGGATCTATAAAATGACTCACGGTACTAGGTTAGTATTTTTGAACGGAGAAAGGCATTGCAGTGCATGTTGACACAGCACCGCTTAATGTGCGTGGGTGAAACAAAGTGCAACGACCCCGGAAAGGTATCTTTGATATGGTGTTGCCAGTATCGGGCGAAAGTCGTATTTGGAAAATAGTCTTGGGAAACTCTAAAGAGAACCGTTTTACGGGAATGTATCCCATGGTGCACGTTCTAAAAGAATAGATGCTCGTCCTTTTTTGTGTTACGTTGTCACTTCGGAACATTTTATACGAACACATTCAAATAGTCGTTTATGTTACTTTATTTGAAAATGGGTTATTTCCTCGAATGAAAAAAAAAACACGTGCGGAAAAATCTGAACAGTTGAAACTTGAACGTGTAGTGAAAAAATGGAAAAACCTATCCTTTTCGTAAATATTATGTTCTATATATAAAGGGGAAATTGCAAAACTGGCAACATTGTTCCAATAATATCTCGTACACTAATAGGCCACCACAATTGTACACTATTGAGTAAGCGAGACTTTCACGGTCAATTTACTCAAAGAACTGTTATTATTAACCCAAGAATATATTAAAACAGACACGATCAGAGATCTCGAATAATTATTTAAAGTATTATAAAAATCAAAGAATGTCTCTAAAATGTTTCTCTATTTTTCGAAATGGCTTAATTATGTGATTCGTTAAAACGTACGGTATTGGTTTAGACGCCCACAAGTCACACATTTCTTTAATCTATGGTGTTTGTTGATGCATGAATGCAAATGTGATGACTTTATAAAGAGATAGGTAACTGTACTGTGGTTTTGCTTTCGAATATTTAAAGGTAAAACGGATTTTTACTGATCTCTTTAGTCAAAGAATTTCCGTATAGGAACGATCATTACAAAGCTCAAAGAAATCCTCTCAGATATGTTACCGTGGTTTTTAATTTTCCGGCAGAAAATGCTTTTTCAAGATCAAGTTCAACTGGTTTATTGGAGCATAACAATATTCGAATACCTTTAATGTCTTCTCTACACCATTATTAAAGAGAGCTTTAGAACTTATGTAACACTTCCTTTACCGTTATCGTTTCCGATCCTCTGTGCATCCAAATCATCATTTTAAATACTGTTATTTTTTATATACATATGAGTAATGTAAATCATAAAAACTTCTAATTATTGCTATTCTTGATTGGACAAAACGATATGGCATTAAACATTATCGAAACAAAAGCCGTTCAAAAATAAATTAGTATAAACCTTTTTTGTAACGTAACGGTGACAAGAACAGTGTTACAGAAAAATGAACTCTATTAGCTCAACAATAAAGCTTACGTGTAGGCGATGGACAATAGTTGTCCCTAACCAGTGATACCATATTTCAATTTAAACCGCATTCAAATAAACCTTGATACAACAATACACTATAGATTCAAGATTGTAATTTAGATTTAACACAAATGTATTGTCAAATGAAGGTTAATATTGTATAGCAATCATGTACATAGGTATTGTGCAACTTTACAAATAAGGCCTTAGTGAGAAAGATCTGACGTTAAAGAGATGCTGAGAATTTCCTAGTTATATTCCAACTTTGTTAGTACAGAGTTAGCTAGAATAGAAGCGGACTGAGGCAAATGATATTCCGCTGAGTACAGTTAGCAAGAAACTAAAACCTCAAAGCAGAATGCAGAAATGTTATTCGAAATTCGAATCAAACCCAAAAGGAGGTCATTATAGGAATTTATGACGTGAAGGCATTGGTTCTGTTTTCAAAAATTGCCATAAAAATTGCAACTGCCAGTCTATACTTAAAGAAAAGAGGTGAAGATAAACCAAGTTCATATGGCAACATAGAGAATACTAACGTTAGTTCACAGGTGAGTTTTGTGAGGAACATTCGATAACAGTTTTATCATGTAACTGTGGAAGTTTTGAACACGTGTTATTGCACAGTTTTCAGACTATTCCATTCAAAGTTATTCTACTATTTTCGTTGTAACAGTGTGATAATATCCTTCATGCATGAAGACTTAGAAGTTCTTCAAAACTATAAGTTAGGTAATTGCGTATGAGACTAAGAAATAAAATAATTGAAATGTTTAGCTGGATCATCAGCTTCATGTATTTGACGTTTTATACATCCCTGCTTGTTACGAGTATTTTATCTCAGCATTTACCTACTTCGAATCCAGATGTTGCGTAGCCATATAAATTTAGGTTTCAATGAGACGAATTAAAGTCCTATTTACCTATACCTAGTTCGGATTATCCGAGAGAGAACGTAATGAAATGACTAATCGGAAGTTTTGCAACAATACGTGTTCCCTCTGATGTGAAATCTCAGCTTCAAGTATAGAAATGTAATGAAATATATGAGCACGTGCTCTTCAGAACAACTGAGTTAGGTGGTACTAGACTACCTATTTATTGTTTGCCTTTTGGAGTAATCGTTCTTAAACTATGTGTGGAACATTCAACATGGTGGATACAAATATGTTACTGTATGTTTAAAATTGTATTAAATTAATAGGTACTGTTGCTTATTTGCTTTATTCACTAATACCGGACACGGATTGTAAAAACTTATTGATTTCAGTTCTGACTTAACCTTTAGATTATTCTTCATACAAACAACAATTAATCACTTCTTAAATTCATAAATCACAACACACATAGAAATAAAGCCTCTTTACATTACAAAAAAAAATTTGCAAAAAGATTGCCAAAAAATGAAGATAAAAAAAAATAAAAAATAACATACAAACAGTGTGTGTTATGTCGTATGTTTATTGTAGGGATGTCCCAGTGTATGGTCGTGTAATATCTGGGCCACATTCTCTCTGCTAATTAATTAGGATTATACTTAGCGTCGTTGCGGGTCAGATAAAACTTTGTAGCGTAGGGCTGCCTGTTGGAAGATTACTGAATTAAGGTTAAGTGTTTTGGTTGAGCACTAGTTTTAGACTGCTGTGGTTTAAAATTTTGAAGGAACAAGAGGGAAATATATAAATACATAAATGTATTAATCGCTTAATAACAGAAACAGATGTTTCTATAGCTTATTTATATTATTCTTTGAATTATAGCTGTGCCACTGTTTTCCTCCTTCCCTAGAGGTAGAAAAGGTAGCCTATATTATTCAGATGTAGGTGTACCTAAGCTATATTTATTTATCAAAATCCATTCAGTAGTTTTTATTTGCAAATGAGTGCTCATCCAAATTTACACGCTTATGTTATTACGTGCTAAGTAAGCAGAAGATTCTTTGAAATTACAGTAAATATGTAGATATGTGAATATGAAAACCTTTTATGAAAAAGTAAGCTTTTGTCAGCGAAATTTATTTGGTTCAAAATTCCAGAGAATTCGCATTGCATACTTTGTTTCTTTATAGGTTTAGAGCAGATTTCTTAAATACATAATCCGAACTCAATTTTCTGGGAACGATTTACATTTATTTACTCAAAGTAATCTGTATTTTCAATCCCGATATTTTAACTAACGTGTATCATGTTTAAAAGAGTTTTTAAAACTCAAATTCTGTAACCACCGTAAGCATGACACATACTTGGAATCATAATAAAGATATTTGCCTAATAAAGATTAATAAATAGAGCCACTTTTCATATGACTCAAGCTTTTGATCAACTCGTTCAATTCAATTTCGTATCCACTCTAGTTGAGTCAACATATTCCGCAACTCTATAAAAAAGGTGAATCATATTTCCCCTATGTTTCGTCGAAATCCGAAACTATCTCTGAGCAATAAAATGTCATTAGCATAATTAAACCGCAAGGGTTTGTTTTAGGTGTGTCACAAAATAACCGGAGTATTCCCACATGATTTTATTATTTTGTGAAATAAGTTCTATGGCAAAGAATGGTACTTTGGTGTCAAAATTTGGTGCCCAAATGGGACTCGACTTTACTTTTTTATTAAAATCTGTATGAGAAAGTTTATGGGTATTTTTCATTTGTCTTTTACCGAATTCATATCTAAATCTACACACCACAGTAGTCATTAGTCAGCTAAATAAATATTTTTATAGTTTTCATCCTGTAAGGATTACTGGCCAGCCCTAAGTTAGCCGTGTGGCGCCTCATCTCTTAAATCATTCCGGTACTTAAATTTTACCTAATCCTTCCCGCAGCTCGACCTACTTTTGTCTGATTGCGGTTGTGTTCGAGATTACAGATAAAATGCTTCGAGAATATCACTTTTAATAACGCAGGTAAATACATAAAACGTAGGAAATGTAGGAACGTGCCTGATGAGATTATTTTAATGAGATATTTTCATCTAATGATTTGCGAAATAGACGTTGTTGAAATTCGAAAGTTTGTGTCGTTTGAACGTTTTTGTATCGTATTTTGTCACTAATTTAGTTTACGTTACCTAAAACGAAAAAAAAAAACAATATAATACAGTTGCAATTCAAATACATTCATAAGTTTTGGACAGATCTTTATTATAAAATGTGATATAAATTCACGTTCAACCAAAAGGCCTGTCTTACTCGTCTCTGAACTCGATTATTCATTCCCAAGTAAAACATGGTACCTAATATCTTAAATAAATGCGTTGCGGCGTTCAATGTTTTCGAGAAAATGAGCTAAGGACGAAACGGGCACGATTATTGAACTCCCGAAAATGACTGACAACGCGGCACAAATGAGCCTGTGTCGTAAAATTTAACGTGACACCCGACACCCGCTGATAGTGACAATGGCGAAAGAAAGTGCCTATAAAGAGAATTGATGAACGCCCCCCTCGGCGTAATGTTGCGCTGATGTCGGTCGGTGTGTAGCGAGCCTTATATTGATTCAGAATCGACTATTAGATAGCCTGTCTGAGTCGTAAGTAATGAAGATACGATTGTTGATGAGACTCGTAATGAGACGTCGTATTTATGCGATAGTCAATTGAAATGGACGAAAAAAGGCGAAAATATTCACAGTCAGATTTTTTTGTTACAGCGCTGAAAGTCAAACACTAGTTCACTAGGTTTCAGTTACAGAACTAGGTTATATTCCATCAACGCAAATTCAACGGATAATCAGCATAATATGGTCGAAAATTCAAACTTGTTACGACTGACTAAGCTAACTGCAGGTCATAGTGAAACTGGATGCAGAGTAAGTTCCGTACCTACGTGTTTTTAGTGTTAAGCTGTACGTTACAATGGAGAAGAGAATATACTGTGGAGAACATAATTTATTCATAAGTACGTACGTAGGAACGTTAGCTTAAAGCAAGTTTGTACAGTGTTGAGTTCTAGAACATTATTATGAGCGCCAACCACAACAAAACTGTTACTTTGAAGACAGCGGTGCAATGACGAGATATTTTAATTTAATAGTTTTATTATTCTATGCTGTTTAGCGGTTTTTTTCAGCCAGTTCTTTAGTTTAGTTTACAGAATGCTCCATGAAAATCATGTAAAACATTCGCATTTTTGCACATTTGTTTTGTGTCTAGTATTAATCCTTACTAATATTATAAATCGGAAAGTGAGTTTGTTTGTTTGTTTGTTTGTTTGTTCCGCTTTCACGCCGTAACTACTGAACCGATTGCTTTGAAATTTTGCAGACGTAAAGTTAGAAGTCCGGATTAAATAATAGGGTACTTTTTATCCCGAAAAAAATAGATATTCCCGAGGGAAAACAAAAATATTGTTTGCTTGATGGATGGATTGTAGATGGCGCTGTGTGTCGTTTAAAACAAGGTAATATATTGCAAACGAATATAAACATGTAAATTTAGAAGCTAAATGATACGATAACGAATCCCCGAAAATGAGGAATTCCCGAGGGATGATGTACAATTTGTTTAATCGTCTAAACTGTTTTTTTTACATCTACTTACATATTGCAAACGAATATGAACATATAAATTTAGAAGCTAAATGATACGATAATGAATCCTCGAAAATGAGGAATTCCCGAGGGATGACGTACAATTTGTTTTATCGTCTTAACTGTTTTTTTTACATCTACTTATCCTGAAATAACTATAATTCAACGAATTACTAATTGGTATAAGTATTAGTTAAGTTATTTAGTTCTTGAGGTATGCGATAGATGGCGCTGGGTGTTTTTAAAACGTGGTAACGATGTGTTTTTAAAATACGTAAGAAGTGGAATGATAGCTTTTTAAAACGTGGTGACGTTGTTTTTTTTAAGATACGTAAGAAGTGCAATGATATCTCGCGCTGTAACCTGTAGCTCATTGTTCAATCGCGAGCTTTCCGATAGCTCGATAGATGGCGTTGTGCTTTTCTGTATCGCGGTGTTAAGGTTCGCCGCGAATTAGTCTGTGTTAAGGTGTTTTGAAATCAGTGGGGCCCAGTAGCGCCAGGGCCAGCCGCGGCTGCGGGTTGTTCGAAAGAGATACCGTGGCCCTGGTATATAAAAGGCCTAGGACGGAACACGACGATTTTAGTCTGACACTCCCTCACCGCTGCTAACCCACAGCGGGAGGGGTGAACCGAATTCCACGCGGGCGAAGCCGCGGGCGGAAAGCTAGTTGAAGATAAATAAAATAATTTCTAATCTTTTTGCCATTTTAAAAACTCCAGATAGGTAGATAAGTAGTCCATCGGGCCCAGTGATCAGTTCAAGGCTTGTATCGAACTTTACCGGTCTCTCGACATTTGCACTCGTTACTGAAGGCGTCCACTAATACGAATTTAATTTTAAATGAACCTCCTTGGTCCCGGAAATGCCCAAAAGATATTTTCTCAAAGTTGGATGGACTGCAGATTACCGAAGAATATACCTAGTGAAGTATACACACAACTACGGAATTTAATTTAATTAAAAAAAAAAATGCATGTTAAATAAGCATTTTCCAACATAAAACTTCAGTATCAACATTCAATACCCGTCATTTCACCGGACATTAATTTCGGAAAATGTAATTACGCACAGCGAACGAACAAGCGTTAAGCAAGATAACACGTGACTGATGGCCGCCCTAATTATAAATCATTATTAAACATCTACTAACATGCACGCATTATTCTATAGCAGACATTAATTAACCTCTTACAAGAGCGGCTATATTGTATGGAGCATGTATCGACACGGGCCATTGGCACAGATGGTGCATAATCTGAATCCAAATCCGTATAGAGGGCAGTGGACACCGGGCGCGCCGGCCCGTCCCAGTAACAGACCTCCCGTCCGAGACATTTGCATAGAAATTAGCCGACCAACCGACCGACCGACCGACATTTCGCACAGAATAAATAACCCCGCCACGCTACATCTTTACAGGCTTCGCTAATGAAACGTTTGAGCAAATCCTACTTTGTTTCAAAGCTCGTTTCAGTTTTCCTTTTGTCTTAATTTTTTTTCTTACGCCTACGAAAAAAGTGCTATAACATAAATGGGCAAAAACAGAGAAAAAAAATGTTGTTACCCGAAAATGTATGCCTATCTTGATAAAACGAAGAATATATTTTGTAAAACTTTTTATAGCTGTACCGTAAGGCGAGAGCACTTTTCTCGATTTTATAAACATAGTTTTGTAGAAATAGCGGAGGAATTCTTTTTAAAATAAGAAAGTTGTTACATTTTGTTCCAATATTGTGAAGCTTCGAAGTTAAACGAGTGAACTGACAGTGAGATAATTTATTAATGTTGGATCGATGGTATCGCTCTATCCCTATGCATTTTAAACGAGATTGAGAACAACGAAGGCTATTACAAGGGTAAGCTTTTGCTATCAATAATGAGTGACGAAAACTACTGAAAACTTAACTGCACAGGTGGGCCATTGATTTGTGCAAATTGGATCAAAATTGATGAATTATTGCCTACATTATGCAGGTGTTTTTCAATGAAAAGAGTATATTTTATTGAACTTCCTTTGTGTTGAAAATCCTATCATTGAAATGTTAGATTAGAAATCAGTAATTTTGTATATTTTTAATATTCCCTAATCAACTACCGTTTTATCACCATTTCAGTAAAACATTAAATCACAGAAATATTTTATGTTTTATGCACGATTTAACACGAATTTATACAGGATGAGATTATGTAACAAAATTGCAGTTTCCACACAAAGGGAATAAAAACAGTGCTGTTACATTACCGTGAGTGCGAACGACAGTGTATTATGTTATAATGAAATATGCATGTTGCAGAAATCATTGTACGTGTAGGGTTTTCATAGCTTTCTGTTTTTGAAAAATATGTTTTTAAATCCTGATTTTATATACATATGAAATAATTCACCGCATTTTGTGTTTATTTTGTAAAACAAATTATAAATTATAAAACCAATACTTTATAAAATTGTGAACAAAACTGCGGAAAATCATGATTCAAAGAATTCGAACAAATACTTTATTTTTGTACAGTTCGATAAAAAATATATTTTGCAAAAGCTAGCGTAAACGGAAAATACATAGAATAAAGAATTAAGTTACCAGAAAATACTTTTCTAGGAATTATCTCAATTTCGGTTTTCTTTGACATATTTACAACATAGTTACAAGCCTGTGGGAATTAAACTGTCTTTGGCCTTTGCCCTCTTGAATGCCTAATACTTCAAAAAAGTTTTATATAAATAGTACGTAGCAATCATACAATTTTTTTTTCAGGTCAGCTCTATTTGTCTTTGACCGTACTTTCCCCTATTCCTTTATATATTTTACCGATTTCCCAGAAAGGAGGGGTTCTTAATTTGAATGTTTTTTATTGTGTCAACATTATACCGTAATTTTACCCTACGTAATATAAAATGTTAGTGTGAGCCCTACACCTGCAATGTAGCCACCATGAATGATGGTGGCGAAACAAAGGTTTTTACACCGCTAGCCTTGATTACGTCCGGTGTTAAAACATCCTCTATAGAACATCGTGACGGTGCGTGTTACATAATTGTGTCAATGTCGGTTACTGCCTTTTGTTATGTTGTGTTATAGGTTTGATAGGTCAGCAGATATGTATGTAGTATCTATGAGGTTGGTGGTACTATTGGTGTAGTAGTTAGATTCCCGTTCCAACTTCGGAGAACTATAGTCCGAAGAGTATACCAAGTTTATCTGCTTCTCGTTTGTGGCTGAAGAGAAAGCCTTCGATTCTATCGAAGTCTCTATTGTATCAGTCATTGAAGAACCTGTCATTATCATCATCAGCCTATCGCAGTCCACTGCTGGACATAGGCCTCTCCAAGTGCACGCCACTGAGATCTATTTTCGGCTTCTCGCATCCAGCTCCTGCCAGCAGTCTTGCGCAAGTCATCACTCCACTGTGCCTGAGGACGTCCTACACTACGTTTGCCGATGCGTGGTCTCCACTCTAGAACTCGTTTACCCCAACGGTTATCG
This sequence comes from Helicoverpa zea x Helicoverpa armigera, assembly GCA_033682625.1. Lineage (NCBI taxonomy): Eukaryota > Metazoa > Arthropoda > Insecta > Lepidoptera > Noctuidae > Helicoverpa > Helicoverpa zea x Helicoverpa armigera. The sequence goes on from JAWIIS010000134.1 coordinate 30,796, forward strand.
GTTGAAGAACCTGTGCCCCTAAATAACTTGTTAGTTGGACTACGAGAGAGAAGGGACAGAGAGTGCACCTGTCTGCAAAAATACTTGTGAACTACGAACTACGTATATTATGTCTATTACGTCTACGTATATTGTTCTTAATTATTGTATTGCAGCTGGCTAATCTCCTTCGAGAATAGCCGTGGTCGAAAGTCGGTCTAGACATAGTTTTCTATAATATTTAGTTTAAGACTATCGAAGCAAGATAGTTTCTCATGAAAATGGCTTGACATATTTAAGAGATATTAACAAAAATATTGTTACTGAGTTTGCTTTCTTCACTGATGAACGGAAAAAGGGTGTGAAAGGTACAATTAATTGTATTTATAAAACGAATTGAATAGAAAATGACTTCGCATTTTCATCTAAAAGTTTGAACTACAAATAACTATTTGCAGTTGCATGACTTTCAAACAAAAACAAATGCCGTCACAAAATTTTAATTCAATATACAATGTTAACTGAAATGTCATAACTACGTCAGTGATTATGAATAGCGATATCAATCGAACCATTTCACTTTACACATATTTGTTCGCGTCGCCCGGAAATTGTGTTATTGTGCTAACATAACATTGTAATCAACCAACTATAGGTATTTGTATATAAAGTAATAGTATTCTATAGTACTATGCTTCCGAAAGGAAATGTGATAAGTAACAGAATTTTTGATTTACCTAATTGGTAGTTTTTATTGTTCGATTTTTCGTTGTTGGTAAGCGATTAATTTTTATGGCCTTTATTGCTTAATTTTGTTTCTTTAATAATATGAAGAGAAATTATTACAATGAAGTCGATTAATTTTATAAGAAATACAAATGATAGAGCTATGAGAATCTTAAAAAACCTCTGTAACAGATTTCTTCGAACTAAACTTTCTTAGAAATCTAAAGTCTAGTCAGATAAACACGTATTTACGATTTGCCAGTGCATCGATCACAGTATATTGGATTTTCAATAAAAACTTTCTGTTAAAGGCATAAAAAGTTAATAAATATGCCTGTATCATGATTTAACTATGTTGATGGATGAATAGCAAATGCTTTTTTTTTCAAAATTGAAATTCAAGCTAGCACAATGACGAACAAAAAATACTTCAGTGTAACTATGTATTAAATTAACATTTTGTGTATTAGTTACTTGAAACTGGGATTGAAATAAAAATAAGCACATTAATGTAGATAGGTTTTTGAAGAGGTAGAGGCATTGCTATTGTAAATAGAACTTTATTTTATCACCTGATGTGAAAAAAACAAAAAGATAATTATTTTTCATCAGTATGATGGGAAAGGGAAAACCTATGGTTTACTATTCCACACACCGGGAAAAAAATTTGCCCATCTCGCTACCTGAGTATTATCTTATAGGTACTAAAATAATTTTTCATCAGCATGTACAAGGAAAAACGAAACAAACAATATCTTTCAGCTGTATTGATAGACAGAGCTACTTATTTTTCAAATAATAATAAAAAAACCCACTTCCCAATTCAGGTGCTACCTACCCTAAACTATTGTGTAGATTCCCCGAAATAATATCCCGGTATCGTGGTTCCTATTTTCAGCATCGTACTTATTATCCGCAAAAAGAAATGAATGAACACAGAATTGTGTTACATAAATTGTGTTGACTTTAAAAAGTACACAAAGTATAAAAGGTGCCTTATCATAAATTCTTCAGTCCCCAAGCGCTCGAAATATTTTAAAAACGTTTTTTTTTGTGCTCCCAAATGACTCGCATAGTTCTGTTGATAAAGTACATAAGTATTATATAATACTTATGTCTAGATCTGGGGTCGAAAGCGAGGCGACCTAGTAGAGGTGACTAGGGAATTATATGGCAGACTGTTTCATAGACAAAACGGGTCATTCAAATAGGTAATATTAAAGGTAAAATAAATATTTTATTCTTGTTCGTAAATGTATTTGAAAATACTTTTTATCGTGGCTGCGTATCATTCGACATGTTTAGAGTCAATCTACTGTTTAAGAGTATGGTTTACTCATCCATCTATTCACCGTAGTTTGTGTTGCTTAACTTTGCATAGCAATATAGCGTGACAGTTACTCACTCTTATACATATGCAGATATACGGCTTCACAATTTGCATTTAAGCGAGTAAATTAATAAGTTAAAATAATAACCAGTTCAGTATCCACCATGTTGACATAATTCTATAGAATTTCCAATTATGTAAAGTGCCGTGCCGTGTATTATTCCACGATCTACATAGTGTGCAATTAAGAAATTAGTGAAGCATTTGAATATACCGTTGCACCGTGTAGCGCTTATTTACACAACCAATGACTTATTAAGCTGACATTTAGTATGTGCAATAAGTCTCAAACGGGTACCTAAGTACTTGTTAGTATTTCTTACATGCTTAGATATTCCCTAACATATCTTATCGCTAACCTTACTAAACGTAGGCGTTAATGCCAATAGAATTAAAGTTATTAATTCACGGCTTTAATACAATTCTTGTTAGGCCTTTAGGTGACTGGTGCTTAATAAATTAGAGCCAACATGCCTCGCTTAAGAGGAAAATAGCAGAGAGGGCACATATCACCGCCCACTCAAAGCCGGCCCGTAAATCAATAGAACTGAATGGCTTCAATGCATAAAGCTATAAATGCCTGTACCTTCTACGCTCTTGAGCACATTTCACCTGCCACATGCAATCATAACTCTGCGGCATAAATTAACATACTGCGTGAATCGTAAAAACCTATTGGATACTATTCCTAGACTGTGGTGCAGGGCAGTGTATCGATTCGCAATGTTTGTACGTAAATACGAAGCTTCAGACCCAATACGTGTTCGGAACCCCTTGTATGCAAATCAAATGAAATATTTATTCACCTCCGTAATCGGAAAATCGTCAATCAGGAGATAGTTCGTTTTGATAAGTAATGTTATTTGTATGTTTATTTAGCGCATGTAAAGTTTTGAAAGGATAACTTTTAGTGCGTTTGCGTGTTCGAGATCAATGCCTCATGCGCATCGGCATAAAATTATAAGGCGTATAAAATAATAAATATACAGGTGGCTGTTTGTTGTTAAGAATAACTTACTTTGTAATCGGTCTAGTGCACTTTTAATTACGAAAGCAGTTTTATTTTAATTGCGTCTTGTAATAATGGGTACAAAAACATCATGTTTTGCGAATGGCAATTATAGCTGTGTTAGTATTATTGTATTGTTGTAAGGTAAATAAAAGAATAACTTACTTAATGTGAAAATAAATTAGCTTCTGAAACGGTTTGTTTTATTTAACCCTGTATACAATTTACCAATGCATGTTAGTGTTTAGCCGCGCTATAATGAAATGCCGTCTCAACCCTTAAAAGCCAATAAAATACAAGCGGCCGTATTTATTAAGCGTTCTCATAAAATATTTTATTACAAAGTCCAAACAAAACGATCGGCAAGACACCACTTTCGTAGCAGCGCCCTTGTTTTCGTGGGGAACATGCGTCGAGATTTTATCGATATTGTCATATCGCATGTACACAATATACATATAATATAGGAGCACATTGACGATACGCATCGCAATATGTACAAGGGCCCTTACACTTTATAGTCCGCAGCCCCGTCTGGGGTTAACAAAAGGCTAAAATGAAGGTTAGGGCGTCGAAGGTCGCACGCATAATTTGTCTTTTGTCATTATCGTTGAATTTTTAATAGTAATTGTTCTTCAAATTACTTGAACGTCCGTTAATGGGCTTTTGTGACCATCATTTTCATTTATTTTCTCGTGTGTGCCGTAATCAACCTCCCACTCATTACATTACAATGCGTATTAACTATTTTTGGTTAAATAACCATTCATTTATGTACTTAAAGATTTGAGTTGTTAAATCATCACTCTGTATCTTAAAATTACTAAAACGAAAGGACTTAGGAATGAGTAGGATATTAAGTCTTTTTATCCTGACTGTATCCTCGACACACAAGTTAATTATTGCACTCAAAATATACAGGCAACGTGCACAGCGAGGGACTAAGAACACTAGTTTACACGGTTTTTATACCCCAGATAAAAGTTGTTGAATTTTGTCTATCTATCTACAGGTAGTCTAGGAAAAATACTAAAAAAAATCTGTCACGTCCACATTTGGAATTATATTTAATTTAAAAAACACGAGAAAACGGACCATGAACAACTAAAAATTTTTAATTTTGGACTTATTTTGTAGGTTTCGGAATCGGTTTCTTTTTAATATAGACCAGGAGTAGTCTCCCGACATATTTTCGTCTCAATAGCCTTGATGACAGTCTTCAAAAGCCTTCAAATCCTGGTGAAAATGCTCTCCTTGTTCGTCGCTCATGCTTCCTAAGTTTTCCGGAAAAAAATCCAAGTGGGAATGTAGAAAATGAATCTTTTGACATGTTAACACCCATCTTATGATAATTTTGTAATGAATCACTCACTATCTCTTTATTGTTTTCACTTTTACTATTGCTTAGAAATTCTCTAACGACAGTTTTGAATGAATTCCAAGCAACTCTTTCAGTCGTAGATAAAAGAGTATCAAACTTAAAATCACTTATGATTTTGCGTACTTGTGGGACGCCAAACACCCCCTTTTTAAGTGACATATGCATAAACAATACCCGACTTAGTTTTCCTAATAAAACCCGAAGTCTTAGTAAAACAAAAGTAACAGTCATTTTCGTGATTAGCTAGTTCCCTGCACAACATTGGTGTACCAAATGACAGGTGTACGTTTTCGCCGGAAGACCATCATAGTAAAGTGATTCTACAGCTCTCACAAAACACATAGTGGGTCCAGTTTTTGATTGGCCACAGGAAATCCGAAATAATGAAGATATGCAATTTTCAACGATTCTGTCATATGAATTTTCTTTTTTATTAATATAAATTGTCCACAAACATAACAAAAGCGATCACAACTTTGTTTACACTGTCTACGCAACATTTTATTTGAATTAAACAAAAAATATCTCCTAAACTAAACAAGTAATGCAACACCATAGATCGGTAGTTAAGAATGATTCCTAAGTACAAATATTTGAGGGTAGAAAAAAAATGTGACGTGATAGAATTTTTATATTGTTACTTTTAGAATGTACAAAGGTGGCGGAGAGTACTGGTATAGATTTTGTGAGGGGTACATAAAAATAAAAATTTGTAAACTAGTGGAATTTAACACAGAGCATTTTAGTGTTTCTCGTAATTGTGCCACCCAACCTCATAGTGCGAATTAATTAAACGTTGGCGACATGTTTTGTCAAATATTTGTGCGTGTGGTCCAACATGGGCGATCTTATCACGTCCCTTACAAAAAATTCCTTCCATAATTACTGTAATCAGCGTTAATTGTATCCCCTGGGGCAAGGTGACGTATGAAAAACAATGGTTCATTGTCGAACCGTCGCTGGAGTAATTGTTTAAACTGTCTCATTAAACAGCCGTCCCGACCGGCATACTATAGTTTTTTGTTTACGCTCATTAATTATATTGCCTTCTGGATATTGGCTCATTTAAATTCAGTACTTTCTTCCGCTTTGTGCTGACAGCAAAAACAGTATCGATTTTTACATCGATAATTTTATTCTTGTTGTATTTTATCTTGTAATTAATCGTGTCTTGCCACGCGAAATGTTCGTGTTATAATTCCTTTTATTATTGCCGTACAAGTTAATGTAACCCGGTCAAATAAATTGTGTTTCTAATTTTGTTTTGTTCATTTGAGGGATAATTATTACTAATGAACAGGTATGTAGTACCTTGGCTCTATTAATAGCTGGTTATTTATAAATACCGTTTCCAATTATTTCCAGAGTTCGTGGGTTTTAGAGTTACCGAGGGTAGGCGCGGTTCTTTCTGCGGAATCATTGGGATATGAACGATGTTCATATTTCATAGCGTTCTAGGTCAACTGGAGCGAGCTAACGATAGCGCACGCCGAAATAAATTGCTATTTGATTTATTTTGTAGGTATATTTTAGAGGCAACACTTGTTATGCTACATTTGACGGAAATTGTTTTCGCGCCTGCCGTCACTATGTTATTGATATTGTAAAAGCTTTTCATTGTTATATTATTAGATTTATCTCATTTACATGTTATAGGTTAGAATGTTAAAATGAAGTTAGATTAAGAGCATTAGTTATTTTGCTGACTGAAAAGTTTGCAAATGTCGTGTGAACTGCCTTTTGTGAATTTGAAGTTTTTTATTCCACAGTATTTTGTTTATGTTGGACTGCGACTGAATGGGAGATTTTATTGAGTCTACCTATAAACATTTTTTGTTATAGATTTACTCTGCATTGTTTAATTAAAATATCACCAATTTGAACTATTATGGTCGCTTGTCATTTGTTTTCAGTCGTTTTCTCCCATCACGCCGGGAGTTCGTGAAACTGAGAGGTAACGTAGCTCTTACTAAAATAACTTTCAGATTCTTACACAGTCAGAAAATGGCATTTCAAGTAAGAACCAATAAACATGCCATCCTAATCCGTATTGTCTCGCTGTGCTAATATTAAACGTGTGAACTGCATCTTGAATGCGGTCGGTCATGGAGGAAGGAAAGGTAGCGGAGATGCCATAAGGAAGATACCTAGGTCAGGCGCCTTCTTGTAGGTCCGGCAGGCGTGATCAATTACTAGAACTAACGTGACGTTCGGGTTCCTTGTCAAATTAAAAACAGTCTGTCAAAGATTGTTCTGATTGATTGGTGAAAATAGTGTGCGAGTTTCAATGAAGGCGTGTAAAGGTGGAGTTAGTAACGTTCCTCGTTCCCCGAACATCCTCATTTTGGCGCGCCACTTTCTAAGGAGATTTTGCGTTATGACATCTCCGCTAGTCATTTGTTCTCCATGCGGTCGATGCACTTACCCGGGTATATTTAAATCGTGGCTGCAATTAAAGTCGGTTGCGCTCATTACACGTTCGATACCCCGTGCTAATTATACACCTATTGCAAGACCAGACCGCAACACTGGGAGAAGATTGTGGTTCTGCTAGATGTTCTACATTGTTAGGTACATATTCCTGGGATCTTTAGAACTTGATATATTATAGGTAAGTAGGTACCTCGAATACTGTAACGAGTGATCCAGTCGATATAGAATTTTCACGATTAATTTAATAATAATTGATAGTGGAAGTTCTTGGGAAACAATTGTTTTAAGAAAACTGAAGCTCAGTCAGTTTGAATGAAAATGGGCTCAAATGAAAACGGTAAACAACGTGTCTGTAAATTTTTGGGTCAGAAATCATGAGGTCACTGACACAAAGAAATCCTTAATTAAATATCGACAACGGCGTAAATACTGATCCTGTAGATATAAGAAAATAAAATTTATTTCAAAATACGTTTTCAATGCATTATCAAATCTATTACAACTGCTAATCCCTACATCAATAAAGGTAAGTTTGACATACGACTTATCACACAATTACTCACCGTTCCTTCGAATAAGGAAAAACAAAAGAAAACAACACCATTCCCCTAATATTGGAACACGAAAACCAAACTTATCACACTATACATCACCTTCGTATCTTACCGAGCATATTCCAGGTAGACATGGAAAACAGCCACTAAATTATCTCTGGCAACATAAATTGCCAGCCAGTGGCACACTGGCAACAAAAGCTTTGGCATTAAACGGCTACGGTACAGAATGGCACATTAAAATGTCAAAACGCAACCGTCAGTCGTGACGTCACGAAAGTAATGACGTATATAAAACGGGGGTGCGGTTCACATGTATTATGAGTTCGCTGAAATATTGTTAATTTTTATGACGTATGCCCTGATTTTGTGAAGGATTTAGAAGGTTTATTGTTGCCACTTTGACATTGTTTTTAATGGAAGGGTAAGAATAAATTATACTTGAGTTTGATGAAAATTATTGAACCCAATGTAGTAAAAGTAATTGTTTTTGCATTTATTTGTGTGTTACATAAAACTACATGAATAAAATAAATAAGTCATCATACGATTCAAAATCGACATTCATGACCAATAATAAAAATTATGAATCAGATTCGAGGCAATAAGAGATCAGCAACCCATATCAATCAATCAGCATTGGGGCTCATTTCGTAAGCCAGTCATACAAACCATTACATAAATTACAATTACATTACAAGAGCTATCAACGAATCAGCTTTATATATCGTATAGTTTAATCTTCCACGTTCTAATTAAACTTTTTACTTGTAGAACAATAAAAAGTTCGAAACTTCTTTCTTACTTACGGACTGCAGTAAAGTACGATCCTCCATTTAAAAGTTTAAAAAAGTTTTTACTTTATATGATACCGTTTTAGAAACGTTTGGCCCCGGATCTAAGGACTCATATTTTTATCTCTCGGACATTCTGAGACGGTCCAAATCCGGATGCTTTGGAATTGGAACAAATCCGTTTGGCAGACTTATGTATTACTTCCTTTGAGTTTTTTTTCTTTCTATGGTACTACATTATGTATGTATTCTTTGGATATCTAATGGCAATACTAAACAAGAAGTATTACATAGGATTTATGTCTATGTTTATGTTCTTACTGGCTGGAAATCAAACGAACGCAACATAAAGAAAAGTTTTCGAAATTCAAAATTCTCTAATGTCGCATTGCGTTGAAATAAATTTCCATTTACCCATTTGAATATTTAAACTGCGGAACATGCACAAATTAATTACAAACAACAATTTAATGTTCTATTGATTTTGCAATAACGGGGTCGACTTGGTACTAAATAATTCAATCGGCCCTAACTCTATTTACAACACAATTCGTTCGTACAAAGTTCTCCTAACTTTGTAGTGACACCTGCACCGTTTCAAAGTTTCGTCTGAGATGATCAAAGAAGTACAAAAGACTTTTACCCCATAAAGCTTACTGTCAATTGTTTCTTTCGAACAGGGAATTTATACGTCCGCTCTCTCAATGAAGGTGTTTAGGAACATTATTGAAAAATGTACCCAAGTTTTTTAATATAGTGACGAGTTAAGTGATATTCCTTTTTCATTTTAATATGCGGAAAATATTCAGCAGATAGAATTGAACTATAAAATCATGAAGAAACTATTCGCGACAGAAAATTAATTTCACAGGTCATATATATGTGCACAATATGCACATACACGTATGCACAATCTACAAAGAGAGAAATCGCTTTGTTCGTAATGATTGTATGCTGTTTAATAAGACTATTTCGCTAATACAAAACTCTTTTTAAGCAAATAAGTTCTGATTAAAGTTTTTTTTAAGTAATGGAATTTGTGACTCAATGCTCAGTCAACAGCGTATAGTTTCTGCTCAAGTCGTAACTAAGTTGTGAGATCGTAACTAAATTCACTAACTCTGTATCATCCTTCCAGTCAAGTAAGTGGAGTCTTCGCGGCGTCCACTAATCTGATTAATGTCCCCATATTTGTTTCTTGTTATAAAAACATTGCCATAAAAAGGGTACTATAATTTTTACGATCGTAAAATAAGCAAACAAACATGATTCGTAAATAACTTTTGCTCCAATTGTCTTCATACTTTGTTGGCTGTTATTTTGATATGTATCTTAATACTTTTTCACGTGTTATTGCTGAACATAAAACTTTTTTGTTTGTCTATAAATATTATAGGGATATGTAACTGCGAATTATTACTGTTAGCCATAGTCAAAACAAGTCGTTCATTCTAATAGTTCAGTATATATAAAACTGTTTTCAAAGTAAGGTAATTGGGTTAATTACAAACTACTTCAACGTTATTGAGATAGTTTTAAAATTAAATGGATACGTTCAGGTAATTAGAAAAGTAGTATACATGGAAAGTTAGTTAGATGTTTGAGAAAATGACTCATTTATATTAAGTATTTTGAAAATAATGTCTTGTTGACTTGTAGTAATAAGCACCAGTGTTAAGCATGTTATTTATTAGGTATATTTAGATTGTAAAATCTCAGAAGAAAATATAGCTTTCAATCAATTTGCTCAATAATAATGCCCGAATTGATAACGACACATTTATTATTACTTACTCAAATATACAGATTCAACCAACTTCCATACACCAATGACTTATTTGGCGTGTCTCAAGTTACAAACGTATTCAAGTATCACTCGTAACTTTCCACGTAGAAAGTATTAAATCAAACACAAAAGTACTAGTGACCTTCTGCCACATATCTCGTCAACGGTAAGTCGACACCTGTGTCTCAATAACATTGTTATTTTACTGAGTATACCGACGCACGATAGCAGAACAAACAAAAGGTGCACTTAGTAACGTTTGCATAATGCGTAGGCGGTTATTGATGTATGGATACAACCTTATGTGGGTATAAAAGGCGTAAGCGACTTTACGTTGTTGTATCTTACGCTAGTTAGGAAGTAAGGCAGGGTAAGCGTTCCAATTCTTTGCTATACAGGAGGAATTGTTAGCAATGGCTTAAGAATGTGTCAACAATTCAAGTTGTAACTAAAATTTGGATCTATAAAGGTATAAATTACGTTATTATCTACTTTACCTAAACTCAGTAAATTAAATAAAAACTCCTCACATTTTTTTGGTAACATTCAAAAGAAAATTCCATGCTCACGAATTTCTTCAACAACGTTAACATTCTCCAAACTTTTACGTAGCAACGCGAAATATTTTACAAACAAACAGTTATTTTGGAATTTTTCTCACGTACCTAAGTGAATTTTATGCGTATCTTGGATTCAGCCTGTATATCGAATACGGGTTGCTCGAACTTGATTATAAATTACAGGAATTAATGCACGCATGCCTTTGTTTACAGATTCATATCTGTTTCGCTCCATTTTGTTTTGTTTTCGCGCCGATTCTGTGCGGGTGTTCGGTATAAGGCCTACAATGTATTTGATTGTTTTTCTCTGCGTTTTTTCTTGAAGGTGGTCTGCGATTAAGTGCAAGTGACTTATTGTAAGTATTAAGTACTTGTTGCTGAAGGTGCAGGTAGTAAAGAAATGTGAATGGTTGTGTTTTCTTTCTCTGTTAGTCTCGGGTTCACCGACAACATAAATGTTAGTTTTCTTGAAACCACTGTTAATTTTGTTGCTAATTTTCTCGCACAAGTTTCCAACTTTTTTAAAACATCTGTACCTTACTTAACTTAAACGTAGTCTTTAACCATGAAGACAAGTTTATATGTCAGTGATAAAAATTCTTCAATTTCCAGCACAATGCCTAAGATAATTTTAGCAAAGGCTTTTGAAGTAAGACGTAGAATACCTACAATACTGTTGTAACGTATGTTATTTCTTACTTACGACATATGCGTGAAGTCGTAGATGTCAGCATTTCGGTACACGCTTTTCCTGAGTTTACGAGACGTGAAGTGACATGTTGCTGACGTGTACTGAGAGATATTGTAGAAGTTTTATTCTCTAAATGTGTCAGCTTTACATACCTATTTAGATACTTTTGCTTCCATCGTCAAATAAGGTAAGATTTATCTCTGATATTGTAACCGACGAAGTGTAGTAGTAGTGTGATAGTGTAAGTAGCTGATCCTCTCAAGTAATTATTGAACTAATGAGAAGAGACCCTAAATAACTTGGCAATAGGGCAGTAAAATTCTTCTTCTTCTGAAGACACATAAAATATTGTATCAGTATCAATAGTAAGCTTAAGAAGTAGCTAACAACAACAATAAACTGTGCAATCGCAAAGCCAACCCAGAACGCAAAACGCGCTCAAGCGGAATAACGCCCATGTGTAGATGTCCTAAGAGAAATGGCGCGAAGGGAAATAGGCAGTTTGTCTATGGCGACTCTGGTTTACACCCGTTCCGTTCGCGTAAACTGTTCTACTGATACTGATCATAGAGCAAGGAAATATGAGTGGAGATGCCAAAAGGCTGGTAGGTCAAGCGCCTTCTTGTAGGTCAAGTACCGGACAGAAGGCGCGACCAAAACAAAAAGTTACTACTGAGTAAGACTAACGAGGCGTTCGGGTATCATCATGAAACATCTGTCAACAGATTGATTGCTGATTTCGTTTTATTTTTAAATTGGAGGGTTTCAAAGAAGATATATGAGGGCTTGGAGCTTGTAACGTTACTTGTCCTTCGAACTGATTTTCTTAGCAGATTTTGCGTTATGACATCTCCGGTAGTCATTTTGTTCTCCATGTATAATACTCTCGATACAGAATAAATGTTTACATACCGTATGTTGGGTGTCGACCTACTTTATAGCTTTCTATGTTCTTGTAAATACTTGGAAGGAATTATTTTAGTGCTTCCAGATCATTAGTTGTTTCGGTCTTGCCGCTTTGTATGTACAAATACGTACAGTTTAGTCTGAAAGCAGAGAGAGTAAAAATATTCTATCTGCTTGGTGTGCTATTTTCGTTCAGTGAACACAATATACATAGATTGATCAATGTTTGCGGATTTTCTATATGAGAGGAGTTCTATCCGGCGATGGGATTGTAACTATAAATAGTCTACTGTCTCTATAAATATCGTTGTATTCATTCAATAAACAGATATATTGCATAACAATGTAACAAAGCTGAACCTAAAAATATTCTAATAAAACAGTAGCATATTCATACGCTTGCCAAGCCTAATTCAAAACAAATGAATACATTAATAACAACCAAGACATCACGCTAAATACACAATCCACTATGAAAACCGAAAGCCGAAAGCCATTTTCACATCCCATATACGTAACATAAGTGGTACATTCGCGTACATAAATCTACGGATACGTATTGTAACACGTCTATATTGCGACTGTCACCGAATGATTGATAGTTTCCGTTTGACTGTACTCTAAATTGGACTAATGTGTGTTTGGTAACATGAACTAGGACAATACAATAACGTAGTATAGTTAGGTGTATGGAGATTACGTTTCGGAGATACGTAGATAGTGTTACAATAGTGATGATATAACGGGCTTGGGTAATTTTCGTATTTCAGACTAGGATACCAAAATGCGAGACTCTCATAATATTGTACTGTTTTAGAAGTTTTAGAAGTCTTACGAGAAACAATGATCGTCAATAGGTACTTCTCAACAGGCTGAGAAACCTAACTTCATATCGATGCTTTTGCAACAAACCAATCGGAATGCCCTAAATCGATTAAGTATTTCAACAGCAATTGTGTAAGACAAAAAAAAAAAAAAATACGTACTCTAAACAGGTAAAATATGCTTTCATGTAGAAAGTAGAGCATCTAGCAAGCATATGGTAAAACATTAGTTTGCAACTTATTATTACAGTATGAGGTGCTATCAAAAGCATTCAACCCAGACCATAAGTTTTCACTTCTAGAGAACTCTTACACGCGTTGTTTACACGAGCGAATATTCTAGATTCAAGTTTTATAATAATACATGAAGATTCAAACTGGCTTTATGAATATGACATATTTGAACAACTGACTTTATTAAAAACAATTTTGACCGTGATCAATCAATGAAGTTTGCCTGTCATGTTAGTTTGAAAAATTAATAGTTCTTTAAGTCATGAAAGGTCATGCTTATGACGATTCGGATACCTAGATATCCATAAAATAATGTCCCAAGATGTGATGTGTCAATCAGGAACATCTGACAAGCAAGCGGAATACTGTGTAGGTGTGAAGGTAATATATGTAAGCTCAGCGCTTAATTGTGTCACTCTACATGGACTTAAATAAGTCTTTCTTAAAACAAATGACACCACAGACAACTCATTTTAATAAACATGCAATATTACCATCCTCATCAAATAAAGAGGTGATATTATGTGAAAGCGACCTCTTTATCGCGTCAGTACAAAAGCTGATTACTTTGCCAACACTACAGGAACACGTTTACTCGCATTTTATTCAGTTAATGCAGAAATATGGAAGATAATTTCTGTCACTGAAGTTAATGTATGCAATGGCACTTGTAGTAGCTTTATGGAGTCGCTTAACCTGGCAACACTTATTGTTATAGTCGTTATGACGTTGCAGTACAAGTCCGTTTAAAACAGGTGAAATGTAAATTATAAATGAGGTAAAATTTTAAATCAAGTACCAAAGAATGTCATCATCATTTGCCTAGCCTTTTCCCAACTATCTTGGGGTTGGCTTCCATGTCCAGTGTTTTACAAGGAGCGACTGCCTAAATGACCTCCTCAACTTACTAGGTAAGACTGTCGCAAAGAATGTATCATGCATAATTGCCAAAAATACCGAAAATTAAAATGAGAACCCACTGCCTAATCCTTGAGCCTCTTTTAGTTCGTTGGTAACTTCAACGTTATTACATATTTCTATTAAATTATACCCACCCAAAACAAAAATGTGAAAGACTGCCAAGTTCGATAATATGGGAATGCTTCGCCTATAAAAGAAGTGAGATCTGAATAAGTACCAAGTTCCATACACATACCTCAGTTAAAAATAGTTACTTTTTAATGATGTTACTTGGCAAGTTTTCACACACCTTTTTAAAAAACCTACTAAACGCAGGGAATCAAGTATTTAATTTCTATTAAAACTTGCCAAGTAACATCATTAAAAAGTAACTATTTTTAACTGAGGTATGTGTATGGAACTTGGTACTTATTCAGATCTCACTTCTTTTATAGGCGAAGCATTCCCATATTATCGAACTTGGCAGTCTTTCACATTTTTGTTTTGGGTGGGATTTCATTTATTTTTGTAAGGTTGTTTATTTTATTTTTTTCTTATGATTAAGTTAGTTAAGAAAATGTCTCATTTATACTATCTTTCAGATTTTTGAATATGCACTATGCTTCTTACAAAGAAATGAACTAGAATAACTAAATGGACTAGATTTACCAACTGACTGACATGACATGTTATCATATATTATGTTCGTGGATCAAAGTTACACATTCGTTATTTTCGAAAGTGACTCACACTTGGCCGTTTTCAGATATTTACTTTACTTTGACTAAATACAAACCTTTGTAACGAATTTCAGATCGGTACGACCATTCGAAGATATTATATTATATAAATATAGATAAATTTAGTTCGTTTTAGTTCCTTAGAGGTATACACCTTCATTATTTTGAAACCGACTCACACTAGGCCATTTTCAGATTTTTTCCTTTACCTTGACATAAAGACCTACCTCCATACCAAATTTCAAGTCAATACGACCATTGGAAGTGGTCTAGGTTTTTGATGAGTGAGTCAGTCAGTCAGTGAGTGTATAGTAAAAATAGCGATTTTCTGACGTCAATATCTCAAGACCTACAATAGGTATATTAATGAAATTTTGTATTTTAGATAAGTGAGGGGGTCCCAACAGATACTAGAAATTTGATATGTGTAAATAAAATAGATTTTGAGTTATAGGGGGGTCGAATTTGGCCCGAAATGGTTCATGTAATATAACCCACGGCCGGTGTGTCGCTTTTTTTGCTCGAACTTGGCGGACACACTGCCGTGTGTCTAGATACTGGGCCGGCTAGACTTCTACGAATTTGGCAAGGGCGAAAAATATCTCCACAGTCTTGAATATTGTAATAAGCCTTTAGCTGTAAGGCGAACACACATTACAGCAAATCTGAGGGCACGGCAGTGCCCCAGCCAAGACTCGAGCAAAACGGGCACGGCCGAACTATCTTTTCTCGAAGCGTTTCGCGGCTATTTCAGCCCCCTGTATCTTCCATGTGAACAAAGCTAAGAGTTTGAGTTTTCGATGACCAAGAGTAAGTATTAAAACAAGCTCAGTCTCAAAATTACAAGACATTTGAATAAATAGTTTACGAGTTATGAGCGATCAAAGTTACACCATTTTGTCACTGACTCACTCACTGACCGATCATCAAAAGTCTAAGGTACTTCTAGCAAACTTAGAACCTTCAAATTTGGCACCAAGATAGGTTATTAGCTACATATAAAGGGAAAATTATAAAAACCTTAAAACTTAAAAAAAAATAGGAAACAAATTTATATTTGCGGTTTTTCAAGAACATTGTGTATGTATTTTGACTGCATTGATAACTTTGTTATTTATTTATGTACAAAATTTTACTATTTGTTTTATTGTTACGTAATAAAATATACCACTATTGTTATTATGTATTAAATATACATACATATGAATAAAAAAGCTAGGTTAAAATGAAATGAATAATCATAAAATCCAGATAAAATCTTTCATATTAATGCAGTGCAATAAATACTGCATGCTCGCTCGATAGATGGCGTTGTTCTGGTCTAAATCGCGCTATGGTTTCGTTATATAGCTTAGTATAAGTAGTACCTACTTAAAAAAAAAAAAAACTAATAATTTCATGTGATAGCGCCATTTACCTCTGAAATAGATCTCTTTCATTCTAAAAGATATTCGATTCAAGAATTCGAAATGTTTTAGTTAAAAAAAATGTTGTTTACGTGTTACTTTAGGTGTAAATATTTAGTTTGTTATATATTTAGTTACTTGCATGTAAGTTAATTTAATTTGTTATATACTTAGAGAAGAAAGAGACCTACAAAAAATAAATTAGATCCCACCAAAAACATTGAATGTAAAAAAAAAGCCAATCCTCTACGCAATTCCTCCACCGTAAAAAGTTTTGAGATCGCATAGAAGCCAAGTCCTGTTCAACATTATTTGTAATAATAAATCAATATTTTGTGACTATAATATCAATAGTTTTGTTCACATTACAATAATATTGTCTTGGCCATGAGCACAAGTTAAAAGTCGCTCCTTGAAATAATGTGTTGAATTGATAAATATATATTATGGACATGATTTTACGATTGGACTGATTGGAATTTGAGATCACCATGGACTAAACATGCGCCATAGTACATGTGCAGTTCATTGATGTTGGATGATACTCACTGTCGGTCATTTAGTAACAATCGAATAAACTAAAAGTATTTAATTATTTGATTTTAAACTTCATGTTTGACTTTCACCTCTCCAAGATATGCAGTATTATATTTTTGTAGTTTATTGTGCTCATGGCCAAGTCAATATTATTGTAAAGTGAACGAAACTATTGATATAGTCACAAAATATTGATTTATTATTACAAATAATGTTGAACAGGACTTGGCTTCTATGCGATCTCAAAACTTTTTACGGTGGAGGAATTGCGTAGAGGATTGGCTTTTTTTTTACATTCAATGTTTTTGGTGGGATTAAATATTCTCGCAAAATATCACACACAGATTTCTTCGAATTTACGAGTATGAGATGTTAATATTAACATTATAGAGGCGTTCAGAGAATTACTCATACTTACTAATTGGATTATCAATGTATTCTTCATATTGTATTGAATATCTTACTTATTCTGCATCGCTGGTAAATTAGTTGCAAATGTCATTGTTGAGTATGAAGTATTCAATTTTGATTGTAAGGGCTCATTGTTATTGGGATTTCTCATTAGAAATATATCACACCTGTGAATCTTGTCTCAATTACATGTATGTATAAATGCTAATCTTGACATTGTAGAGGTATGTGCTTAATATACTCGTAAATTGCTGTGCCCCCACTTAAGAACTTGAAAAGAAACGAAATAAAAATTTATTACATAATTCATCTTTCTCGGAAATCATTGGTGAATCAAATTATTTTATCTTTTGTCTTCAAAGATATATTAAGAGTATCTGCAATGAAGAAAATGGACACCATGTCCTCCTGATTACGCATTTAGTATTTTAATGTTTCTTGTTAATTCTTAATTTATTGCGAACGTTGTTGTTACCTAGGTTCTAGTTTAGACAAGTAGTACAAAGAACGATCGATAGTATAAAAGAATCCATCGATAACAGTTCAGCTGAATAGCAGCTATAAACTAATGCTGAAAACTTATATCTCGTTGAAAACATTCGCGTGATCTCAACGATCATAACTCATGCTACTGATACCCGTAAGTGAAAAATAACTCGATTGCCTCTATGGGAGCTTTTATTATTATTAAAGAGTTGAGGAAATGGCGGCTTAATGGCCACAATGGGCCATTTTAATATACACTTCTTCGAATTTATTGCTAAGCTTAGATTAAGTATGATATCAGGATCGTATTATGGAGGTCTGTAGGTTTGTAGACTGGTAAATAAAATGTTGCTCTTTTACGATTGATAGGTAGGTCAGATCAGATAGGTCAACATGTTTACAAGGTTCGAGAGTTAAAATAATACATTTTTCTTTTGTAATACTTTAGGAATTCTGTGTGGGAAGATGTACTTAAACCTAGTCTCAGGTAAATGATCAGATAATTCGAAAGGAATTCAGAACAACATGTACCAATCTACCTACAATTAAATGTGCAATTTTACTTACCACTGTCATCGTAGTCCGACATTAATTACACATACCTATCCTCAGTAGCATATTTATTTGACCCAGGAATTTGGTTAAGATTCCTTTAGCAGTTTATACCAAACCGTAATGTCTTGGGAATTTCTGGGGCTCATTACGAATTCTGACTGCCTCAAGTGGACTCTAGCCAGATGTTGTGTGTAGACTGTAGACTTGCTAGGTAAACTGTGGCCGTCTTGTCCTAGGCTAAATAAACGCAATTTCCACTACAAAGTTTGTTTGGTCATAAATTATGATCGTAGACTTCTTGGTATCAAGATAAGGAGTTGGAACATGACCCTTTTCGGGTTTACGTCCTTTGGTACAAACTGTGAGATCAGTAACACAAAGTTAGTAATGTTATCCTAATGTGACTTACATAAATACCATTTATAAATTCTACGACTAGTTTTGATGAAGAAACCAGGGATTATATTATATAGCGCATTCGCTCTAGCAAATTTCTTCAAGCGTAAAACTTAGCTATGTATGTATATGGCTCGGAAAAACTGAAAGGAAAATCTGCCGGTGTAAAAGGCTGTTAGTATTAGGGATTTAAACATTAATCAGCTAGATGCAGGAAGTCAATATTTTGTTTAAATCTCCTGTTATAATTTCCCTTCAAGTATCAAGCACATAAAACAATACTGATCCAGTCCATTGTCCTACGCGCCGCAGCCCAATAAAGCTATTAACAGCAGTCGGCAATAACAATTAATTAAGGAACTTATTACCTAGTGGGCGAAGCACCGCCATTTGCCCAGCTGATGAATAGGTGCAACTGTATTGGAATATGTAACTATAGATCCTGTCTCTGTGTGGGTGACGGAATATAGACCAAATGCGTAAGTGTGTGTGCAGCAAAAAGTTCTAGTATTCATTAGCGATGAGTGCAGTTGGTATTATGAGATATTATGTGAATGTTGGCATTATTCAAAGCCCGTGTTTGAATGTTTATGTGATCTAAATTCCAGTGTAAAAGGACTGAAATTGAAAGCTGCATAGCTTTGCGATGTCATAACGTGAATGTGACAAATTAAGGCTTATATGAAATAATGTTATTAGACGTTATGTAGCTCTGTGGTTTCTATTGCTTATTGCTTAATAACTGTGTAAAATTAAATAAAAAGAAAACAAATTCCAGAAATATCAGAAAAGCATGAAAATTTTTTGTAAATGAAAACGGATTGGTGGAGGTTTTATTCTATCCAAATATATATGATTGATTATATACTTCAATCTATCGAACTTTACTATCTATACATTAAAGATAACCTTTATCATCTCGAAAATCTTTGCCAATTACTGAAATATCGGCTTCTATACTCTAACGGTATTTTAGGCAAGAAATGGTAAGTGTTTTTGGCACAAAGCCCAACAAAAAATAAATTATCTTGGCTTCCACTGAAGATGGTGATAGCATGGCATTAAGTTATACTAATAATGAAAATTTGTGAGCTTGAGAAGGGGAAATGTCTTCGCCTAACTTGATAGCTTACCTATTTCATTAATAAGTAGGTGCTAGATATTAGTAAGAATTACGCTTAGCAGATTGGTGGTTTGGTGCCCTTGAAGTTATTGCCAGTAATAGTAGGAGCAGTATTTTTGGTAATAATATTTTAGGTACGAGGATTTTATTTATTTATTTAAAATACTTCTTGCACAAATAGTACAATGGCGGACTTAACGCCTTAGGCGTTCTCTACCAGTCTACCTTTGGGTGGCGGAGAGAAAGCGTTGGTAGGTGCAAACAAAACCGAAAAACTAGTGTGAAACATATACCTACATATATTACAATACACAAATAAATTAATAATAATATATATGTATATATATAACTATATAAATATGTACACTACAAACAATACTAATAACATATTAAGAAAGTTAATTTGAAACTGACTATTTATGTTTCTGCCAATTTCCCAAGATAGTGGTGACGAACTTTGAGTTTGAAGGTGTGACGGGTATTTACCATCCTGATCTCCAGAGGTAACTCATTCCAGAGAAGAATAGATTTTACAAAGAAGGAAGAGTGTATGATATCAGAACGATGTGTAGGACATTGTAGAAGGCGATTGTTGAAAGAGCGTAAATTTTTGTCATGATGTGAGCCAAGATATTTGAAAAGAGAAGTTAAATAAGAAGGTGAAGTAGGAGTGTGAAGAATAGAGAAAAGAGTAGTCAATGCCCTCACCTCACGACGCTGCCTAATAGGTAGCCATCTGAGCTGCGTTCGATACACTGACACATGATCGTACTTGCGAAGATTAAAAACGAATCGAATGCAATTATTGAGAAGCCGGTCAAGTTTGTTGAGCAGATCTGCATTCAGGTCATAGTAGCACACATCACCATAGTCGATTATGGGGAAGATTAAGGTTCGCATAAGCATCGCTTTCACACTGGGCGGGAGCAAATTTTTCAGGCGGTAGAGGAACCGTAGTATGTTAGTGACTTTTTGGCTGACAGCTGCGACTTGTGGTTGCCAATTCAGTGTGGTGTCCATTTGTAAGCCAAGGTTCTTGACGTTGCCACTATAAGGTACTGTCATACCATTGAATATTACTGGCGGCAAGCTGGAAGTATCCACCCTGATAATATTCCTCGAGCCACCAATAATGATGGCTTGGCATTTCCCAGGGTTGACTGCCACTCCAAACCTGTCCGCCCAATTTTTCACAACCGCCAAGTCTGCGTTAACCTTATCGAGCGTGTCAACCAAATCATCAACTGTCGTATGTCGATATAACTGCAAGTCATCGGCATAGAGGTGATACGAACACTGAAGCTCAGGAGTAAGTAAATTTATGAATACTGCAAACAAAAGGGGTGAGAGTATGCCGCCTTGAGGAACGCCAGCATCCAAATTACACCAGGTTGACGAGACTTCATCTACCCGAACCGACTGCTGGCGCTCCCGAAGATAAGAAGAAAACCAGTCCAATGCATCGGAAGAGACCATGATATATGACAGGATAGATAAAAGGATATCGTGACTGACGGTATTAAACGCATTTGAGAAATCGACTAAAACCAACACTGTCAGCTTAGCGTCTTCCATGGCGTGTCGAATATCGCCAGTCACTTTGAGAAGGGCAGAGGAAGTGCTGTGGCCTGGCCTAAATCCAGATTGAAATGGGCTCATAAGTTGGTTTTCGTAGACAAAACGAGCGAATTGTTTATGGGCACAAGCCTCTAGCACTTTGGATAAGAATGGCAGGATCGAGATTGGACGGAAATGATTGGGGAGAGTTGGATTAGAAATTTTAGGAAGAGGACAGACGTACGCTTTCCTCCACAGTGAAGGAAAAACCCCAGAGAATAGGGAAAAGTTGATAATGTGGGTGATAGCAGGAAGAATTGGGACTAGAATAGAAATAATCATTTGGCGACTGATATTGTCACAGCCCACCGCTTTCGATTTAATGGATAGGATAATTTTTTTGACCTCTTCCTCATCAACCGGTGAAAAATTAAAAGTTTTGATGTCAGGACGCGATAGACCAGCAATATAGTTAAGAGTTGCTTGCTTGATTACATTATCCAAATTGGAAGAAGTGCAGAAATGACTATTTAAAGTGTCTAAACTAATCGAGTTAGGTAGGTCTAAATGTCGCGATTTGCCAATACCGAGTGTTCCGAGGAACTTCCAGATATTAGCAGAAGAAGAAGTAGAGATATTGTTTAGTATATGGCGGCGTTTGGCGTTACGTATCATAAGATTACACCGATTCCTTGCAGTTTTAAATTGTGCCCAATTTTCGTCCGTACGGTCCCTCTTAAACTTCCTGAACGCACGATCCCTCCTACGCATTGCTATCTTAATAAGCTCGGTCATCCACGGTGCTGGTGGACGTTTTACTCTAACTCTCTTAACGGGTGCATGGAGATCATACAAAACGTTCACCCGGTTGTTAAAAATTTCAAGCTTATCATTAACTGAGTCAGCTTCTATCAATGGAGTCCAGTCAATTTCAGCAGCATCATTGAGAAGCTGATCTACGTTCATACGTGCAAAGCAACGCCTATGCAGAACCTTAGGCTTGGACTTAGGAGGTTTAAGGATGTAGGAGAGGAAAATTAGGTCGTGATGAGAAAAACCAGGAGCAATAAATTGACCATGAGAGGAAACAAGGGAAAGGTCGGAAGTAAGGATTAAATCCAGCCAGGAATCATCACCTACTGTAGATCGGTGAGTTGCCTGCAAGGGCAAAATGTGTAAACTAGATGATTCCACAAGATGAAGGAGTTTACGGGATCGAGGAGAATTAGGAGCAAGGAGATTTGTATTGAAATCGCCCATGATGATATAATGTGCATACTCGGAACCTATCGATTCTAAAACCGATTCAAAATCAGTGAAGTAGTCGACAGAAGGGGGGCAATAAACAACACCAACGACGGCTTTAGCTCCTTTAACAGAAACCTCCAGAAAGAGGTATTCCGCACAAGCCTGATGACTAGGAGAGGCAGCCAGGGCTTTGTAAGAAAAGTCAGATCGAAGGTATATTGCCACGCCACCCCCTCTTCTACCAAGCCGATCATTCCGAATGAGAACATAACCAGGAAGGGGGTATGAGGTGGACAAGAGATTTGGTTTGAGCCAACTCTCGGAAATCAGAATGGCATGCACATTCATATTAGAAAAAGTCTCAAAGAGCTCACTGTAGTGACTAGCAACACTTTGAGCATTTATATGACACACGTTAAACAGCTTGTCCGATTGATTAAACTGTGTTCTCAGAGTATCCCCAAGCGTATCGGTTAAAGAACAAAAACTATCATCACCATCCAAGGATTCATTGGCAGAATGAAAACTGTCATTATCCGAATACATAAGTAATAAATAAAATATATATATAAAATTAATTTACAACAAAATATAATATAAAAAAAAAAAAATTACTCGAACAAATACCTTACAGTACTTTCTTAACTTCACCCGCCAGCTAACACCCATAGAACATGATAAGAAAAATTAACGTTATGCTTGAACTATACTACTATAAAATTATGATTACATAACAAAAAAAAAACACAAAAAGCAAATGATAACGAACATACAAAAAAATAATAAAAATAAAAATCAACATGATGCAGTCTGTCTCAGACACAATTTCTGAACGAAATAAAAACCTTAATCTGTGCATGTTTGATTTTGACATTACGTGCGTGCAATACAGTGACAAGTGACAACGACATTACAATTTACATCAACACTGCAACACAAGATTTAATTCTGTGATCGATACATGCAATGATAGAATTTAAAAAAAAAAAAAAAAAAGGTGCATTTTAATTACCTAGTGAGGGTACAGAATTAAGAAGTACAAAAAGGACGAGAACAAACATGACCATGCAAAAAAAAACTACTTTACTAAGAAAATCTAACCTAACAACTAGTAAGTACCTTCACTAATTTTATATAAAAAAAAGAGAATGAGATAAAATCGATATCCAAGAACTATTCATTACATACGGTGTTATTTGCATTCCAGAAGGTCTCAAGCAGTCGACGAGGGCGAAGACTTAGTGGGGTACTTGTCCAGGAGCGGCTTTAACTCGTCCATCGAAGTAATCTTGTGGCGAGTTCCGTCTGAGGCCTTAACAACAATCACGCCGTCCTGCGTCCAACATGACCGCATTCCGAAGTGCTGCCGTGCCTGAGTGAAGACGGACTGCCTAGTCTTCGTCAGAAATTCCTTTACTGAGATTTTGGACCCCTTCAAGCCAGTCTTCGCCTTCCAAATCAAAGATTTTACCTCCAGATTAGAGAATCTCACAAGAATGGGCCTCGGGTGATCTTTACCAGGACTGCCAAGCCTGTGAGCAACTTTAATGTTCGCTGCTGTGATGTTTCTCAGAGCCAATTTACTGCTAAGAAGATGGATTATTTTGGAAGAGCAGTCTTCCTTCTCAGCTTCAGGAAGTCCTTGAAAAATTAACGCCTTCCTACGGTGTCTCATCTCCAGCGTGTCAATGTGTGAAACACACTCAGCAATTTGCTTACGCAGCAAACCCAACACACTGTAGATCAGTTCCCTGAAGGCTCGGAACTCCTCTGCAACCTTGGCCACCGTGTCCTTCACCGGACCCGCTGCTTGAATTTGGGCTCCGAGTTGATCCATTTTCTTGGTAAAATGTTCCTCAAGGCTCTTCTGAATGGACAAGATCTCCGATAACTGTGACATAGTGGTTGTGCTTTCTGTGACTAAGTAGATGTGATGAAGGTGATGTGGCAGGTGATATTTTTACACAACTATTACATATATGTTATGTAAGTAAGTAATAAATTAAATTTATTTTAAAAAACTGTTAAAATACTATTAAATATATTTTAAAACACTCAGAGCATCTGAGACACGTATTTACTTTTCGTTCACCTACCCCCGAAAAATTTTAAAAGATAGTAATCTTTGGCTTGGAAACACAGAACTTATTATGTGAAACTCATAGGTTATTTTTGTACTTACTAGATATCAGAGGCCGTAGGTAGTCAAAGCCAAAAAATTCGCAAAAATGCTTTCGTTTATTCTCTAGCAGATTAAAGATAACTAACGCAGTTCGTCTTTCGCTAAACCATCTAATACTGCCTTTCTAACTACATACGGAGGTACCTTATTAATTTATAGTCTTAATTCATCATTTAGCTACGTATCATTCATCTTCCTTATTAAATGTCGTATCTTGCACACGGAACTCGTTTCAGAATAGATGAAGTGGTCACGTTCCCGATTGATATCACTCTCGTCAAATTAGCTTTTGTTATGCCCAGTGGCCTCAGTTATCTGTCATCAGACGCTTTCTCTGAACGAAGCATAAAGTTAATTTATTTATAGTCAAACAATGGCATTTCAATCCGATGGGAAATGGTTTTTTCACTTCCAAGTTCATTGTGCAAGTTAATTCTGCAAGCGGTTTGTTAATTTTGTAAATAGTTGTCGAAATTTGTTAATAAGAATTATTGCTACAATTGTGATAAAAACTATACCTATTGATTCGTTTAATTGCCTTTCCCAATATTATCGCTTCAGAGGCTCGTTAACTATGTTCAGCTTGACTAAAGTTCTCCTTGCTCGATACCAAGTGTTCCGATGAAATACATAACGACTTCAATTCGTCAATTCAATCATTACACCCTCTTTGTTTGACTAACCGACAAGCGTCCTTGTTCTCGATAGAAAAAATAAAAATAAAAGGTCCGCCACACAACGAGAGATAATCGCTGATGAGATCTCCGCCGTTGGGTTCGCATTGTTTGTAAATGAGAGCAGCGAAAATAAAATAAAAATGTTCATTTGATAGTGCTCTCTCGACTCTATTGTTTCGGACCTTTGAATCGAATCGTTGTTTTTAAATTATAATTATGTTTTAGTGGTTTCTATTTGGTATGGCGACGCGTTAACAATTGATTGGGGCAGACGAGTGTTAAATTCTTTTTCGCTTGTTTTTTTTGACAGGCCAATTACTGGCAACATTTTTGAACATAAAACACGGCTTGTTATATTAATTGCAGAACCAGCTGAGTTGAATGTGCAATAAATGGAACAGGCTTATTGCATTCTTTTGCCGGACAAAGGCTGCTTTCAAAAAGACGATCTCGCATCTCGGCAGGATATGGCTTGAGAATCTATCTCTTTTTTGTCCCGAATATTTTTATTTAAAGTACAAATAGGTCAGTCATAACATCATCAATTTCAGCGTTTCTCTGCACTGAACACTGATACTGATTTTGAAAGGTGGAGCAAAAACGATGTGCATGATTGTCATTTGTTTTTAGTTTTAAGAAATATGCTTGTTTGTCTTCTGAACATTGCATCCATAATCTCGTTCTCACCCACAAATGTTTGGAATAAATGTGCTCATATTTATGTTATATCATGTCATTAGAGGTCCGACACGGTTTCACGTGTAGCTGTCTACACGAGTCTCGTTTAATTTGCTCGGAGACTAAGGGACTACCAATTAATATAACAAAATGTATTTTAAAACTAACAAGCGTTATAATTACAAGGCTTTCCTGGCGTATTAATTATCGACGTGTGAAAATCAACACAATATTTTCGTTAGTCGCATCTAAGAATATTTATATTTATTGTTATAATTGATATACAATTGGTATGTACCTAGAGACTTATTAAACGTCTTTGAAGTAACCTAGATTCTTTTACTATTTAGAGATCTTTTTCAGGAATCTTAATAGACTCCAATTAATGAAGATTTTGTTCTTTGAACATACTTAGGTAACCAAATTGTCGTGTATAAGAAATTCTCAAAAGACGGACCTATATAAGTGATTCATTCAGAAGACCATAAGCCGTTAATTGACATTAGCCTTCTCAAACAAAGGCCCACGTGCTTTACAACCAATAACAGAGTGATAGCTCGCATTGATTGGAGCGTTATTTATTAAGAGCGTGAACGTTGACCGTGACTGCCGAAGCGTTCGCCCAAGCATCGTAACAAGAGTAATGTAGCAGTCACCACTTTGCGGTCGAATGGCCATTGTCAAATATTTCGAATATTGAATTTAGTGAGGGGGGACGCTTTTTCTGTAGTTTCGCATCGATGGTCGCTCGCTGGATTTGAGCTTTTTTGTGTGTATTGTGATAACGTGTGTAGTTGTGAAATGGGGGGGGAAGGTATTGGATAAAATGGTGATGATTTTTGAGTCATTTTTCTAATGTTATTGAAGTATTTCTCTGAAGAAAAAAGCATAACTTCCATTGGTCCCTGAGGAAATATTGATGAATGATTGTTCCTTGATGGGCTCGTAATGTACTGAACTGAAAACTGATTTGAATTTTTTTTTCATTTTTAGGAAGCTAGACTATCCCCGACATAGATTATTTTTCTCCGGGAAGAAGTTCCCCCGAACGCGGGTGTGAAACCGGGGAATCATCCAGTTAGGTATAATTTGCGAAGCTATGTTATACACATTATTGCTTATAAATAAATAACCACCCCCTCATCTTATATCACTTTTTCCTGTACAGAAATATGTCGAGTGCCTTATAATTTATCTTCGGCATACAAAACCTCATTACTCCCATTAGCAACGATTAATCAATAAACTACATCCCAATACCATTAAAGCTCTCACACACCACAAACTTTAGTCGCCGATAGTTTGTTTGGGCTCACAAATCAGTATGAAGATGAATGGTAGCATATTACAAAGATCAGGTTAGTTAGCCGATACCAGACCGACTGAAAACTTTCTCAAGATAAACTCAAGATTTAAAAAAAAAAAATGGGGTCAAACTGTCGGGCGACTGTTTAGTGGTTTAGTCTGCAGTATACGAGTACGTGGGATTACCGGGCTAAATACCTGATCTTTGTAATGTGCTTACGGCGTTACATCCTTATACTGATTTATAAGCCATAGAAAACTATCGGGCGACTAAAAAGTGTACAGTGTGTGAGTACTAAGAAGGTCGATTCACACAACTGCCATTGCATCCAGCGGATGCATTTATAGAGGATGAATATTAATATAATACGTCGCGCATCATTGGCCGCGGCTGAATACGTTCTCTTCGATGTACCGCGTTCACTTACGCATCATTTACGACTAATGGTCGTTATTATCTAACAGAGTTATTTATAGTTATTTATGGAGAATTTGTTTGTTAAGGCTTCCGTGTGGGTTTGAAAGCCTATATATAAAAGCTTATAAGTAGTTGGTTCTAATAAATGAATTCTGTGGTCTAATTATTTGGATTTGTTTAGCAATATTAGTTGAGATTGCGAGTTTGAATGTTTGTGGGCGAGAAACACTTAGTTATATAGCAACAGTGTTAATGGGTTCTTTACACTTAAAGGTTCAAAAAAAAAATGTTCTTAGTAAGCACTCTTTCGTAGTCTGTTAGGTAAGCGTGGTCATCAATGCTGATATCAATTTTGTGTGTGATATTGGGCTCACCAAATGGTAGGCTGTCACATTAGCCCATAATCACCTAGTATGCAGGTAGTGTCTTCGTTCAAAGAAAGTCATTTAACTTGCTATTTTCATTAAGAGACATAAAGGTGAGGTACGAAGGCCAAAAACAACGCCAAAAAATTATGAAACCACTTGACATCGATTTCAAATCACCCCTTTTAATTGGCGCGTATCGTTTCACGAGGATTACGCCCGATTCCTGGTTACGTGGTATTGCACCCTCGTCATTTGGACATTTGACACCTGCTATTTACGGATCAGATACTGCCTAAATTAATTTAATTACGCTAGCATTCGCGTGAGAGCTGACGCGCGGACAACGTACCGATATAATTAATGTTTGTTTCATATTAACTTGCTGTACATTTTTGAGGGTGCTGTTGTGATTTTAGATTAAATTAAAGGGTTGGTTTAACCCCTACTATACCTACACACGATAACTTGGTTCACTACCTAGAGCTTAAGAAAAAACAAACGCTCCAGGTTATCCGAGTGTTAGAAATAGTTCCCTGGAGATGCGAGTGGAACCGCGGGGTACAGATAGTAGGAAAATATCCTCTGTTTTATTTGGACTATCTTCACCTCTCGTGAAAGTGTTAAACCTCTTTTACCGCATTAAAGTTAAAACATCCAAGTACAGGTACCTACTTACTTACTTAATCAACTTAGTATCTGTGATAAAAGGTGTTTAGCACTGTGTAGAATAATTGAACAACAGTGTCGGTATATTAGAGGGAACCTGATAAGCTGTCGGTTTATCGTCGGCAAACGCCATTATGTTATCGCTTTGCCGACAGGCCGCTCGAGCTGTTGCCTACCAGTGACAGCTTGTTAGGCTGTTGTCTATGAGCTTCAGTGCATTAGCATGACTTGCAGATTGCCTAACATGCATATAGGTATGTGTTTAATTGATCAAAATTTAAAGAGCTGCAGGATAATTTCCACCGGGTTTATATATAGGTCACTTTTCTATTGAATCGTCAAAATTCCTTGCGAAGTTAGAGCAAGGTATATTAAAAATAGTCTACCGAAGACTATTTCTATACTTCCGAGTCAGTTTATAAATAAAGTCAATCGACATTTACCACGGTACTTTCGTTTCCATTTACCGGCGTCGCGAACAAATATCGCTGTATCTGTCACGCGTACCATTCGTCACCCACCCCCATAAGAGTTGGATTTTTGATTTGTTATCCCGGCTACGTTGTCAGTGTTATTGATGTGTAGCGAAATTGGAAAGTTCAGAGGCACTTATCTCTCAGATTTAGATAGCGGGGCAATTTATAAAGCGGGGTTTTCTTCCCCCAAAGAACCCTTGACGCGAGCCCGCGGCAGTGTCGCTCGCAGCCCGGCTTCACTCTCGGATTATTGAACTCGATATTACATAAATACCAAACGTGGATAGACAATGATGATACGGTATTGGGTTTATTTCATTTCGTGTTTCACGGAAGGCTTTGTGGCTCGATGTCGTGTGTTCGTGGAGGTAGTATGCAAACAAAGGGTGCATCTTCGAATGCTATATGAATTAGAAGCTTTATACGACTCAGTACTGTTTATTTGCTCGTACGTCTACGTAAACTTCGCAATAAGACTAACTCTACGTTAGTAGGTATTAGCCAAATGGAACGACTTTTAGTGACAAGTGAAGTCATTATTGTTCTACTAATGGATAGAGGAGATTCTACGAAAAAACAATTTAGAGCTGCGAGAACTCATTCTGTGAGCTTTTTCCCTGATCCTTGGGTCGAAAGAAATTGAATGTGCGTTCATTATCAAGAGCTCGAATAACTTCTTTAATAGTAATGACACGTTTTTTCTGACATCCTTGTGAATGACAAACAGATTGAAAGTATTCAGATATCAGTATTAATTCCACAAAGGAAATCAACTGAACTGTCCCGATATCTTTTGTAACGTAAAAGCTATGATATTAAACATAAAACACAAAGGGATATAAAAATCTGTTTCAAGTCGTTTCTCGAACCATTTGGAGACGAGAGCTCTCGAGTCGCGTGTCGAATCATGTCTTCGCAATCGATACTTGAGTTTTTCCCTCGTTCCGTGAAAAACGTTACCGTTTTTGTCGAGACAGAAATGCTTCTTATCTCACTAGGAGATTAATACGAAGGGCACGTCAGTATCAAAGCTGCCCAAATATTTTGTTAACATTTAAGCCGCGATAAAAATGCAAGGAAATTTTCTGGATATAAATTACATGGATTTATCGTGAATTGTTTTTGTGAGAAATTTGCTTTTTGATGTTAGGGATTGAGGATATGATTTGTTTGCTTTAATTAATTTGTTAGAAGTAAAATTAAGAAGAAGAACCTATACTCAATAAAAAGAGGGGACGTCTCAAAGAAAATATTATAACGAAGTTCATGACACATATTTTATCATGCTATATAAGAGCGGTACAACCAAATACAGGTATAATAAACAACCCTGGAGTCCCTTTAGACTACATTATATTATATACCAATTTATTAGACGTACAGTCAACTTCAGGTCAGTGGTAACAGTTTTATAGGAAAATCGTTCTTATTACTATCGAGTTAAGGTGCATGACAGTTACCACTGATGTGCGGTCTACCGTACAACAAACAAAATATGTACACGAAACAAAGAACAAAACCTCTTCAAGAACATTCTGAATATAACATAAGCTTAGCAGTGTTCTAGTAATAATATATTCGTATCAAATCTAATACCATCAGTGGCATAGCTAACAATACCCTGTGAAGAGATAAAGATGTCAGATAGAATTATACTCAATGGGATTCGGCACGTCTGCGGATAATCTATGGGATAGACGGTCAATGGCTGATCCTTCAATTTACACTGATTATTATGATCATGCATTATGTATTGAATTTTTGGCGACATGTTCGAATTTAGCTGTAAGTAGAAAGAGTAAAATCACTGAAACTCCTTGAAAAGACTTGAGTCAGATTTGAGTTCCTTGAAATATAAATACTATATTGGAACACAAAGAGCATGTGACAAAAAAATATTTCCTGAAGTTATATGCACACTTGGAAGTATGCATGATAACATTGACTTCCAATTCCCATGTTTTAAGATATACATTCATCAGACACATACATTACTTATGTCAAACATTACATACAAAAGCGGACAGCTTTTGTATGTATTGTTTAGAGGTGAAAAGTTTTTTTTCAAACCGCTACGCATCACCTTTGAATTGAAACCCGAGAATGCAATAGTCCTCAGTTCTAACAGCCACACCACACTACCGTAGACCTTCAAAAATTCCTTCCGAATCCAATAACCGACAGTTACAATACTGATAAAGGTGTCGTATTGGACTGGTCGATAGCATTCAGTCTGCAGGCCTGTTCGCAGATATATCGAGCGGCCAGTCTGGAATGCCTTCAATATCCACTTGCGCCTGTCGGTTGAGTTCAGAGGATGAATATTTATGGGCTAACGACGCTAATGTAGTATGCGATGGATGCGTTTGTTGAAAATATTTTTGGAGTCCTTAAATAGTGGTCTTAACCTTGATACATTTGACCTTCATTTCGCATAAATGACATTAAACCCTGTTTTTGATACACCAATCTATGCAAGACCTGGTCAGATTTTTCTGAGATGTTACTCGTAGAATAAGGTTTCCTAAACTCAAGGAAATTATGTTTATACACGGGAAGCTACAAAGTTGTACCGAAGCATATTTCTTTACCAAGAACATTCTTAGAGGTTACATCAGTAAGGATTTGCAGGGAATTTTCTGGGTAAGCCTTGGTATTGAACAAAATCTAAGAAAACTCTATAAAATTGCTGTATCTCATTTGTTCGGCGAAGCTTTCAAAGAATGTTAGAAAAGTCAAGATTGCCTACTTCATAAATGTAGGACGTTTTCCCTGAAACTTACAAATTTCGTCAAAATCAATAAAACGAAATGTGTCTCAAATAAATTGCTTTCATCGATAAGACAGTTGTCCTCAAATGTATATAAGTATTTTCTCCCATTTCTGGCAATTTATATATTTATTTATACATACCGAATCTAGCGCCAAAACAAAACAAAAGAACATCACGTAAACATCCAATACCATCCTCCGTTGCTCATCAGTCACTTGTAAAAAAACAAACAAACTTTAAGGCTACGTATTTTTTTCTTTCGTCCTTTTTCCCATATGTATGACAGTATGTACCTCTATTATGACTGGGGGACTGATATCTCTGCCAATGTATTTGTTCCCCCTTATAACCTGTCGCTTCAGGGGACGCGTGGATGCATTTAGAAATTACATTTGAGATTTATTTTTATCGGGACTAATGATTTGGTTGAGTTATTGTTGGTGAGGATTCGGCAGTTACATCATGTAAGGGAAGTAATTTAATAGGATTGTCTTTTGCCATTGTTTCATTTTCTTGTCAATTTTGTGCAAGCATTTTATTAAGTCTTTATTCTTTGTTCTTAATACTTATGGTCGTAAAATTAGGATTGAAAAGTCGTGTTTCACGTACATGTTCGTTTGCATACATGTAATTTTTTTATATAGGTACATCTTTTTTAATTTTATTAATGTACCTCAATTCAGATATTATGGAATACTGAGGGAATGGTAAAGAATGATCAATACAACTTTACTGAATATAATTTATAAATATTGATGGAAAGCATCGCAGGCGGGGACCACCTTGACCGCCACCAACGAAAATTCTGCTAAATGGTGCACAACCGAAATGACTATAAATAAGCCTCTGTTGGTCCCCGCCTGCGATGCTTTCCATCAATATTTATAAATTATATTCAGTAAAGTTGTATTGATCAATATTATTGTGGGGCTTGTTTTACTCTTTTTTTAGTGTGCAGTCGGGTATTTTGTTTTTTTAATAATAATTCTTTTATTACAAAAACATTTTTCGCGTATTTTTTTAAGTGGCAAACAATTTTAAGTTTATTATAGCAAGATACAGATGATAATGACTCAAAGGAAACTGTTTCTAGTTTATGAAAGAATATTAAAACTTCAAACATGAATCGCATCTAGAAACCGTAAAAAGCTTTTATATTTTACTGGATTTTTATATTTATAGTATATTTTTCTAGTTCACCCTAATGAGCTTAAATGCTATTGTATACGAAAATATTTCTATATGAACTATGAAAAGGGAGGTTTCTCTGATATAAATCTGTATAGAATTTGTTCAGTAATTTATAACATTTGCTATGCGTATTTAATAAGGCGCTTATATTTATATTTTAGTTACATGTTCAGTTAATACTTTATCACTTACATGTAAGGGGCTTTGGCATAACATGGGTTTTAAGAAGTCATAGGTAAAAAATAATTATTTTCAATATATCCCAATTATGATTCCACTGAAATAATGTTTATAAACCCCAAGTATTATTTTACGAAATATGCGTTTTCTACTTACTTCATTGCCATGTTTATCAGTGCTTCAAAAATCTAACTAAAATTATTCGTACATAGCCCTGACATGCAGTTTAAAATATGTATGTCAATCGGACAAGCAGTAAGAGATTGCGGGTCCATACTCTAAGAGATTTGCGGTCATCCTTTTAACCCAGTTTGCGTTTTACGACCAGGGGTATTAAGCTAATACACTTAACTTTACAACGTATCGGAATAATGGAGTTACATGCTTTTAACGTGTAAAAACTTCTTACGTAATCAATTTGATTGGAACCACGATCATTAACTACTTAGAGGCAGATGATGAGACATGTTAACTTTAAAAACACACGCATAATCTTTACTTCTATACTAATATTATAAAGAGGAAAACTTTGTTTGTTTGGTTGTAATGGATAAACTCAAAAACTACTGGACCGATTTTAAATATTCTTTCACCATTAGAAAGCTATATTATCTGCGAGTAACATAGGCTATATTTTATCCCGGTGCGGGCAGTAGCTCCCACGGGACGCGGGTGAAACCGCGGGAAAACGGCTAGTAAACTATATATATAATAGATTCTCAATTAACAAAACTACAACTAAATTAGAAATTAATTAAAATAAAACTAAATAAACGCAATGTGTTGTTTAATAAACTCGTGTAGAATAAACGTGGCGCAAAATAATGCATTTCATAAATTAAATGGAAAATGAGAGAAAGCTAATTTACATACACAATACCCGCACACTGAAAACTAAATAGTCGGCCGACAGTTGACCCGATGTTTAACAATTATTTTTTTTTAATAAAATCTTGATTCCAATCTAAGTTTTCAGTCGGCGTGAGACCAGGTAGATACTTGATTTATGTAATGTGCGTACTACCATTTTCTTCATACTCATGTATAAGCCCAAACAAACAATTGGCCGACTAAAAGTTTGCCGTGTACTGTAACTGAATTTCATGAAAGCCACCTGTGATACCGCGACTTCATTACGCCTGCCGCAGTTATTTCAGCGTTTGATATGTCTATCGCATGAAATATTCGTCATATTTGATGAACAATTTTGTATGTGAATTATTCAAGGAGTTTCAGGATTTAAGACGGTAAGTGTATGTAAAGTGATTTAGCCTTGAATGTCTGGTGTCTAATGAATACAGTAAAGAGTTTCCTAAAGACTTTCGCAACTTTATGAATCTAATCTTTTCTTTTATGCCTATATCACCACTCAAATTTAATGAAAGCAGCGCTTTCCATGACAATAATTCGAAATACATGTCAACCAGTTTAATATTGCATGTTATGATGTATGTTAAGATCATTCGCTTAAACTGAATAAGTACCTATTGCTATCCAGACATATTTACCCAAAACTTCTCGCAAAAATAATGACGAACTTTCCAGACAAGCTTTATTTTCCAATTAAGTTACAAAACAAAAGTATTATCGTTAATTCAATAAACCGGGAACACAATATACTAGAAACCACAAACACTATAAGTAGATAATGCTTGTCCAAGATCAGAGTCCGTAACTTCAAACAGAGCAATAAATCTTCGTAACAAAAGACTTAACATAAAACACAAGTTAAGTTCGTCAGTGCAAACTGCAGTACAGTGAGTGAAAATGACACGGATGAGAGTGTCAATGGAATTTTAAGACGTTAGAACGAAAGTATGGGAATTGGTACACAAATAAAAAAAGGATAAAGATATGACTAAAATAAAGAATATTTAATGAGATAAGTTTCTTTTAATAAAACCTACCTGCCTAATAAACTTTACTGATATTATAACTACGAAGACAGACTGAAGCTGCGGGTAAAGTCTCGTTATGGGTAGAAAAGGATGCCTTAAGATCATGTATTTTTTTGCTGTACTGTTTTAGATTGCTTCTAATCAGAAAGTAGCTTTAAGAGTTACTTAAAGTGAGCTTTATTCACTGTTAAGTATATCACACGATATAAAGTAAAACTGTTACTCTCCATTCTTACATTACACGCTGAAAAAAAAAGTAAAGATGTCCAACATTTTATTTTACAAGTAACTTGATACGAGTCTAACGTCGAACTTTTCACTTAAACTGTATTCGTCGCATCTGTGAATTCACAGTTGAAGCTTTACGACCGTACTCAGTACAACTCAATAGGTACCTTTTGTACGTAGGTTTAGATAGCACTAGACTTAGATGGGGGTTTTCAAAAGTGATTGAACTTTAGGAGCTGTTAAGTAGGAGTAGGTATTTATTATTTTTAGCTCGTAGCATTTCGTGTAAGGGTTGTTAAAATTTTTGGAATTAGAAATCTGTGTTGCTGTTTTTTTGGAATCTGTTAATAAACAAATCAATAATTATGTGTAAAAACTTAAAAATTAATCATGTAAACTCGGATTATATTTTTTTATATGGCAAGTTGAGTTGAACTATGATGGCAAAGGTTATCAGTTTTAATGAAATATCTGATTACATGACTAGTAAAACTATAGGTATATAAAATATAGGTTTAAAAATATAGGTATATGTTAAGCGAGTTCAAAGTTTATTGTCAAAAGTAAGAAAATTGAAGAACGCAGAAAAAAATCACGTCTACCAAATTAACAGACAGGCGCGATATTGTTTATAAAATAAAAATATGAAAATAAAATGCTTTTACGAGACGCATTCCGTAATAAAAGTTGTTAATATGTAATATTCTGCGGTCCGCCACGTTGAACAACTCAAAAATTTTGTTAGTTTATAGCTTTCTGTTTACGAGTTTATTCCCACAGTTTACTTATTGTAAAATATAATGGAGAACAACTGACGGCTTGTGTAAAGTTCGACTGTGTCAGAAGGTTAAAGGGACTAAAGTTTGAGAACGTTACTCTGAATTTCGACGTGCCAATAGGGACGAAATTTAGAATAGTACTAGAAAGTAAACCTTTACGTACATTAGGTACATTCAATTTAGAGAAAAAGGCGAAGATTACAGAGCATAGATTTGTTGAAAAAGAAAATTATTATTGTGTCGTATCATGCCAAATATAATTTCTCTCTTGACCAAATTATATTACAAAAGTATCTATTTATAATATTATAAATTATGTATCGTATAAGTTTTGTATCAACTTAGTATTCTGACATTATTTATGCTATGTCTTATATTACTTAACCAAAGAATTAACCACTTGTAGTTAAAGCATTACTTTTATGGCTACATTAATACGGGTATTTGTAGTAAAAAATATCTTCGGGCATTAATTGCCGTTAAATAGCATCTGCTTCTTATATTTTGTATTCCTAGTTTTAATGAAGATTTTAATTTCTTTAACGGATTAAATGCATACATTTTTGTTGAAGTGAGTATGTAATTGATGATTTAGTTTCAATTCTTTACATTATTCATGGGCCCGGTTTCACTGGTTACCGATAAAGTGTCAGTTGCTATCTGGCTGTTAATGCTAGTGTGCCAGGTAAAAGGCTCCTTATAATTTCTGCCAGATAGTCATGGAATATGAAACGAAAAGTTATAATTTATCTATCCTGATAGGCTATCAGAGAGTTTTTCAGTGACCGGTGAAACCGACCAATAGGACTTTATTTCTAGAGTGAGCCCAAAACAACAGAAAAAACGAAAGCAACAAAAACAAATTCCCTTCTCAAAACTGCACAGGGTTGTCACTTAATATTCAAGAAGTGTACCAGCAGTACCTACTCCATTATTCGAAGCGTCATTTGTCCAGTCGCGTCACCCTTCACTGGCAGAGCGCTATTACAGCTCTCGACTGACAGCCCTGCAATGACGTGGACCAGTGCGATTTGAATTTAGTGAGTCGTCCGTCCAAGTGATTTGTATGATTAACGCCTGTAAGTGGACTATGGGAGATGTTTGTGTTAAGTAGGTTCTGTCAGTAGACTAAGATTCACTACTAGAAGCAAGATAGTAGGTAGGGGAATAGAGCTAGTACCTGATCTTTATCACTTAGTAATATAAGTTAGAAGAGCAAAATTTAACCGAGCAGATTTTTCATGTGGTTTTTACTAATAGACAGTTGATGCGTAAGGAAAATTGTGAAATACATATATCTATTTCATATACCTTATACCCATGTGAAGTTGGGGTTGGGTGTCCTAACTATCTTATTCTAGTAAGTATTAATACTTGTAGCGGGTTTTTAAAGGAGCCCGTATCTGAAGAACAAGTTACGGAAAGAAAGTACAAGTACCAATTGGAACTTTCAAAAGTTATATTCTTAGTTTGGAAGTACAGTGGCTTTCAAGATGTACTTCACGGTGAAGAAAAAGGAAATCTGGAGAAAATTGTACTATAGAAAATAGATCGAAATTGTCAAAATGCGAGTTGATTTACGAATATGAATGTACGCGCTTTGGTTATTTAAGAAGGAGCCTTCAAGAAAGGCTGTGAGTTTAAGGAATCTATAATTACAGTACTGTACAAAGCTAAGAAATAAATGCATAATATTAGAAAATATTTATTATTCAGTAGCTAATATGTGACCAAAAATTACACCTAACCTAACCTAAGTCGATTTAAAATTATTGCTTTGTATCTGTTTTATAACCCAAACAGATATGCGCTTGAGTTGTGCATTTTAATTACCTGCACACACACGAACGGCTCAATTAAATTATCGTAAATATTGTTAACTATAAAAAATATTAATGATAGCAATTGATGGCGACTCTACCGTCCTACCGTGTTTACTGTGTAAATAAATAAATATTGAATTTTTTATTACCGACTACTTATAGAATTGTTTAATTAATATACTTTAAGGCAGTGTTTTAATTATCGTGAAACATTTTGTAATAAGTTTGGTGTGTTTTCAGAGGCTAATTATGTAATTATTTTGATGGATTATGTATGAAAAGTATTATAATTGAGAAAATGTATGTAATATGTCCACATCCACATAATACTTTTTTCTTAACTCAGTTTTGGAAGTTAAAAGCCATGGAAAAGTGATGTTCATACGTCAAAGAAAAACCAACAAATCGAATTAAGATTTTATTTTAAAAAGAACATTTTGTTATTGGTCTTAGGTTTGAGCTATCATTCTTCTTTTAGAATCTAAATGATGCAATATCATATTTAGTAAGTTACAAGTATTTTTTACTCAAGTTCATTCTGGGTACTTTATCAGCGAAGATTTTGATGGCACTGACGTATTCGTCAACGATGGCGTTCACGATGGGCTTGGCGACCGAACTCATGAGCTCCTTCAGCTCTGGTCGAAGATTACCATGTAGGGGGTCGGCTGAAATAGAATAAAAAAGAAATATTAGGACGGCACGTTGAACTGTGGGTGTCGACTTTCATTTGCACGGCTTAAATAGGAGTTATAAACACTCTCTTAAGAGACAGAATGTCTGACATGTTTTTTCAAGGGTTAGTAGAAATATAACAAACTATTCTTACTATGCTAACCTTCACCCTGGGGCGGTTCAACCGATTCGGATGAAAATTTACCCTATCCGTACATTGCAGACTTTAAGTCAGCCGATAATTTATTTCTTTATGTAACAGACCGAGTAAAAACTTAGATTCGAATCTAGATTTTCTACATAAAGAAAAAAAATGCCTATCATTGACTGTTTAGTCTGCAGTTTGCGGCGGATACTCAAAGGTGACACCCCAAGACTGAGATAGGCTTTTTGTCAGGTAACCGGATAAAACCACCTCGAACCAGATATCTTACTACTTTAAATAGGTTATCTTACCCTTTGACTTATCACCATTGAACAGGTTCTCGAACTTGAACGTTGCCTTTTCTATACAGTCGTAACTGTTTTCACTTTTCCAACCTGCCAGTGTTCTACTCCATCTGCGCCGGTCACAGTCTTTATCTCCGCCTTGATGGAGATGAAGATTTTGTCTAAACAAGTAGAAACATTATGTTTAACAAATCGTGTATTATATTTAATGAATGCAATCTTAGATTAGTATTTTTGGCTACTTCAAAAAAGAATTCTCGATTCGGCTTATATCTCAGTTATAAAAACTAATCATATAAGATTTTTGCTTCTCATTCATTGTAAGTCCAGACAGGCTGCTAAGTACTTATTGTCAGGTAGAGAATTTACAAACATTCTTTCTCGATATATCGGACCAGGAAATCGTAATCTGGCTCCCCTTGTACCCTTGTTGATAGATAAAGAATATCGTAGAATATAAAAAAAAAAACGGTAAATTCATAACTTCTAAAAATCGAATCGAAAGTGGGGAAAAGTGTTTAGGAAAATAGACTATATAAGGTTCTTACTTGTCTGTACTTCGAATGCACCATGTCCTTCGAAAGGCGCGAATATTAGCTTGCCAGATCCAGTGTAGGTACCCTCCCACCTTGATTGGGCATTCAGCTTCGAATAACAAGCTAGACTGATCCAAGTTGCGCCTGTGAAAAAGTAAGTAGATTAATAAGGTGAATTCATCTATCAGAATATCACCATTATATTGTTTGTTGTGCTTTCACAGTTAAAACAGCTGACTGATTGTAATAAAGTTTAGTATGGCGATAAGTGGTCTTCTGGTGGTGATTAATATACCTTCATAAAGGCAAAATAGACAGGAATACCTAGTGTTTAATTAGTTCCGAGTATGGATATTTGTCGCCTATACAGAATTGACGCCAAGCAAATTATGGTTTACTGGACCAGTAATAAATTAACTGTACTTAATACCTATCTAATACGCATTCTATAATCATTACTGTAAGAACGAAACGAAGAAAACTAAAGTAAAAAGTACTTACTCCACTTTAACCACCTTACATTTGCTGGTACCAATGACAGTCATGTCTTCAAATTCTATCTATCAATTCTCCCCTCTTGTAAGGTAGCCTTGCTCATTTCAAGGGATCCAGGGGTGGAAGGCCGATTTCCTTCAAGCCAGCTGCCAGGAATGGTACAGCCTTCTGCGAAGACTTGACCAAGCATGCCTTTGTCGCTCATTCGCACTTGTCGATGAAGGGAGCTGAGAAAAAAAGATTAAGGATTAATATGTAAAGGATTGGTTAAGGTTCAAGGGTTCAAGTGGTTGAAGCTTGAAGTCCTAGGGGGTTGAATTTCTAGCAGACAAGTACCAATGTAACTTTAAGCTGTATTATGTACGTCCTAAGTAGTTAAATCTTGACACTAGTGACGGAGTAAAGGAGAAGGAAACATCTTGAGGAAACCTGAACTTTATATGATCTACGATATTCTCGTAAGGTGTGAAGTTAAAATAATAAACAAAAGTAAATTTATACGTAGCAAAGATTAAGCATTTTAAGAAAATTTTACGGAATTAATTATGATTGTATATTACCGATATTGCCGAAAGACGCAGCCACGAAGCACAAACACAACAACAAACACTGTGACTTGAACATTATTTAATTTATTATTAAATTATTAATAAATAACGATTTGACAAGCTCCTTCAATTGTTAGCAGTTAGGATGACACTGATGATGGATTTCAAGAAACCACTCAATATATACTGCTCAGGTCGTCCGGATAATGTCCTATTATTTTTTGTTTAAAATCGTCTCTATATTTACGTCGTTGATTTTTTTCTAATCTAAAATGTTGAGATTTTCTTTGTTTTGCTTATTAAGCATTTGATTGCCTTCGGAACTTATTAATGACTGTTACCTAGTAATATATTCAAGGAAGTCATAATTGTATTAATAAATATGCTAATTTAAGGGAAAAAAATATTATATCACACTTAAATGACTAAATTAAAATTAATGGTTCTCATTACGAACTGTTAGGCAAAAAACGAATATTTTTTCAAGTAAATATATCTTCTTAATTTTAATAATGTTTATGGGAAATAGGTAAGCAGAACGTAGTACATATTTATAGCAACGACAATGGTTACATTAATTAGATTATTACCGGGATATTTTTATAATAATTTTGTTTTGACGAATGAGCAAGTAAGTAGGTATAGGGTATGTATATTTTGTTAATTGAACTCTCATGAATGTACCTAGTATAACTTAGAAATGTTGTTATTTTGCACCTAGACTATTATTTGATGTTATAATGTTAAAGTTTTACTCTTTTGATCAATTAAAAAATATATTTTAGTGTTACATAGCCCCCTTTATCGAGAAAGGTTTAACTTTTTATCCGAGTGCGTGAAGTCGGTACTGCTAACGCCACGGACGCTTCGGGACACGGGTGAAGCCACTTGCAGAAGCTAGTTTCATATTTTGTTATATCAACAACCTTATCGCATCACTATTCAAGATAGTTTCAAAAGCCTTAGCTTTGCTTGTTTTTTTTGTAGCTTTCTTAAGATAAGAAGAAAAAAAAACAGAAAGTAAATGTTGAATATGTCGTTTTAGTATCCAAGCAGAAATTAAATGTCATTTGCATAGAACAACATTGGATGACGCACAGACATTTTTTGCACTGATTTATGTTCCTAAAATCTTAGATAAAGTTGTTGTGTTAGAGGTGCATATGCACCAGATTCTATTTGACTTAGGATGAAATCTTAGGATGACTTAGAAAAAGTAATACTTGATGCCTGTTTATGACGACAGGCTCAGACCAAAAAGACCCGGTCTAAATAGTGTAAACTTCTACTTTCTAAATAGAACGTTAGAATAGAAGTTAAAAAAATAAACTTAATTAAAAACGGTGATGAGTTTAGGTACATAAAAATAAAAATCTTAAATTTTATAAATTAGAAACTGGTGTGGATGTCTTTTTAAAACATTTCTTACTTTTTTGTGGACCATTTGTTTTTTTTAATTCATTAATAATACATTCTGTTCAAAAAAGGCTAAATAACACAGACTTCTATTGACGTCAATTATTATTATCTCTTATTAAATGGTCGGTATCCAATTGATAATTTGGGATTTGTTAGCGTTGAATCCTAATCTTAGCTGAATAGCTCTTGCAACTGAGAAAGGTATTTGTTGGTCATGATTCTACTCTAAAACTGCTGAATTGAGTGAGTTGAAATCTGCAGCTTAGGGTTGTCTAAAAATTTTAAAGATGCGCAGTTCCTAACTTTTACATTTTCTGATTCAATTTTGAGGCGAATTACTGAGATTCCTAAAAGTCGGTCCATGATTTGAAGGCGGGCAGAGGTTGGATGCGATCTGTCCACAACCATGGTCGGTCGGCGGTCATTAGGCAAACAGTGGTCATCAACAGTTTAGTAGGTACTTATAAAGAATCACAAGTAGCAACTACAGGGTATCCGTACAGATTCTTAGGTAAACAGTAATTGCATATTCCAGTTAGTCTAACAATGTTGTCCGGTATGTAGCAGACATTAAAACTTGTGGAATTCTATTTGTTCAGTTCACAGAGGCTCCGTTGGCTCGATGCCACACTTGAACTAGATTACACCTGTTATTTACTTTATCTCAACAATTATTTACTTCACTAACATTCGTGACTTCTCAATTTACTACGCCAAAATTAGGTTCTTTGGAGTTTTAGCACTTTTCGTTGTCTAGTGTTGATAAAACCTTAGCCCTTATTATAAAATGATAATAAGGCTCTGCAGTGTAAAATGTGGTTGAATTTCTTTTGAGCATTTTTAACTTAATTACATTTTTTGGGATTTTCAAATACCTGATTTAACGTTAACTTAACCATAAGATATGTATGCAGTTATATTATCTATACTTAGGTTGGAAATTGCCAATGATAATTGGCATCTTCATAAGAATTACTCACACAACTTTTAAACATATCACGAAAAATTTCTCAACCGCTTTTCCACCTAAACGATTTCTACTAAACTAGAGGTAATTCCCATACGCCGGGCATTTGCAGTCAAATCCCGAAATGTATCGGCCGGCTAGGCATAAGTGTCTTGCATACATGTCGATTCCGGCCGTTACGGTCGTCAGTCGCCTCCATACCGCCGCACATAGGCTCGCTTCACGTCGTATTTTGAACATTTATGGCCTTGAACAGCTCGTGTCCGAAGTACGGTCCGTGCGACTCAGTCCTGTTACTAGTTAGACTGAAATCGGCCGTGTATGAGTATGATGTCACTCTTGAATATTTGGGTAATGTATGTTGCGATTTTCCGAAGCACGTTGTGTGAGCTACTTTATTTGCTGAGGAAATGTTTGCATAACTATAAAAGTGGTCATCTATATTTTTAAAAGAAAGTCGTGTTAGTTACACATTTTACAACTCATGAATGGCTGAACCGTTTAAGCTGAAAATTAGAGGGGACATGGCTTAGACCCGCAAAGGATATAGGATAGTTTTTTGTCACCATGCGGGACGCGGGTAAAACCGTGGGCAAGAGCTAGTTTTATATAATGAAATTAAATTAAAATGAATCACCAAATCAGGCCATGTGTTTTTCTTATGCCACTTCTCGGTTAACATTATGCGGAACTAGTAACCGCTACCCTAAGATAAATTTGGATCTTGTTCTGAAAGCATGCTGATCAATAGTCACACACGTTCCTTTCTTCATGAAGCAATGAAACCAATAATATACTGTCAAACATAACAATAACAGTAAACATGATTGCCATTTGTTTATGGCTACATAAGACCATTCATTGCGTGAGGCCGTGGTCTCCTGGGAGGCTTAAACTGTGCCTAATAGAAGCCATTGCCGACTCCCATGAATTTCAAACGTAATTTGTGACACGATCTATGTAGGTAGCTTTGGAGGGCAT
The DNA here is from genome assembly GCA_033682625.1 of Helicoverpa zea x Helicoverpa armigera. Classification (NCBI taxonomy): domain Eukaryota; kingdom Metazoa; phylum Arthropoda; class Insecta; order Lepidoptera; family Noctuidae; genus Helicoverpa; species Helicoverpa zea x Helicoverpa armigera. The sequence goes on from JAWIIS010000134.1 coordinate 75,135, forward strand.
TACATAAATACTATTTAGATCCTATGGATTAAATGAAGGACTCTATAGAGTTGTGGAACGATGGTGCATTGTCGACCTTATTAAACAGAAATTTAAAGGCGTTTCCTCGGGTTGTTTGTTTGTTAGAAGTCATAAAGGTATATTAAATGGTCATAGCAACATTTGATAAGCCAAATTCAACTCTCATACCACTACTTATCACCTCTTTTAATCCTACAAAGTTTTTATCAAATCACTTGGTGCTATTTTTAGATATGCGATGGGTATGGGTGACATTGATCTATTTTAGTAAAAATTAATTACAAAAATAAAACTAAGGATGAAACCAGATAAACATTTAAATATTAATAAACAAAAATAAAATATTTATTTATTACTTTATTTCATTTTTGTAAAGGAATATAACGTTCCATATAAACATATGAGTTAAAAATAGCAACAAGTCAAACAGTAACTTTCCACGTTTAGGAAATTCACGTGTTAATTTTAACATATTTATGTTAATAACTGCGAGTCTTTGACCGCGTTTAATTAATAAATATTGTGGTTAATATTTTTGTTGTAATCTGTTCATAGGTCGATAGACTTTTGTTAAAACATAGGTATTGTGTGATTCACAAATGTACCTATTGTTTAGGTACGTCTGCAGCGAATTTTAACAAAAAATGGGTTTTCTAGTTATTGTGTGCATATCACTTGAGAAATATTGATTTTAAATGTGACGAATTATTCATTTAATTATGTTAATTTTCAGAGTGTCTTTTAGGAATCTTTTCGAATGTAATGGAAATTTGGATATCCCAAAAATGTAGGATCTCGATAAAACCAGAAACAATATAAAATATCTTTGGTTTCAAATTCGTAGAAATCTGAAATAAATCAATGCACTGTACAATGAGGTTGCCAGGAGAACTTAGTGTTTCAATACCTACCAAAAGTCACCAATATCAGGACTTAGTATATTTACAGATACATTAGATATGTTTTTTATTATATTATAGCTTGTAAAATACGTCATATTTTTCGCGGTTTCACACAAAGGAATTCACAAAGATCTTTGTCAAGCGTTTGTTGATACCATGATAGAAATTGACAGCTCTTCACCGCGTGACATCTCGTGAACTCGAGGATTTTTTGCGTAGAACGTCTTTGAATTCGGAGTTTATTGCACTTTGTTTATTTAGATAATATACACGACAATATAAGCTGAGGCAATTAAAATTTATTAAGGGTTGTCAATAACAATATAATTTATTTTTAGTAGTTGCACTTCATAAATGGTTTTGTATAAAAATATGCACCATGTTTGATAATAGGTAATGTACATAAATTTGACGTCCATAAAATCAATTGACGGACATTGATAAAAGGTGATAAAGGTGATACCTGTTATTTCATTAATCACATAAATTGCATCAATTTTCCTATAATCTATTAGCATACGCTATACAGCATGTTTATATATCACAAGTAACTACTTTTGTCTAACTTTGGCATCTCCATACACTAATTGTACCGAAAATAGACTAAAGTCAGTATTGACACAATGTACCTTTCCACAAATTAGTATTATTAATATATTACAAACAATGATGTTAGATATCAAAATTTTCCATGTAATAATATTGTTAACTATTAAATTATCGTATGATAACCAATAATTAGTCAGCCCACGTGTTAGAATTTCAATCTATATAATTAAATTATTTATTGATTTGTTATTTGATTTGGGATTCTTACTGAAATAGGTGCGAAGTTTAAAACATTTGCCTTCTTGGCTTGTTCCTGATAAGAATTCTATTAAATAAACTATTATCCAGCTTTCTAACATTTTCCATCAGCATTTAAACTGACCAATGTTGAGTGCAGGCCTCTTCCCACGCAGAGATGTGCGTAAGTGTAATGCTTGTTAATTTTACAGGATCACGTCTGTCAATAACAAAATATTACTAATTAATATTCGATGAAATGTTCCACTGAAGTTAAATACACGGACCGGTATCTATTTATGTGACAGCTGCAGCCGGCACGGTTTCAATGAGTGTGTACAAATAAATATTTTTGATTGTTTTTGTATTAATTTCCGAATTTGCATTTTCGATGTTGCGGATTGTGTGCGGATTTATTTGCGGGTATTTTATTATTTATTTAATTTATTTATGCGTAAGCATAGCTCATATTAAGTGGTTAATTTTATTTACGAACTGGGCTAAAAATTACAAAGGGTTACCACTGCCGAAGCGAAATATGTATTGAGCCTTCTGAGTAAGTATACAGGCAAAGTCACAGCCATTAGTTTGTATAATGTCAAAGGTGGAAGTAGGAACTAGAATTTGTGTCACATGAACCACATTTCATGGTCCATTTCAAAGGCAATCGTTGGCTTTGGTCGGGTCAAACACTATGTCAAATACAGTCAAACATGTGGCCAATTGCTAGATTTACAAAGGGAATTATACCTTTGTATTTTGACTTCAAATATAGAACTATTTCATTGCGATACAATCAGGTATTCCTTTTTGCAGCAAATAAGTAAATGTTAATGTAAGAATGCTTGGATCCAAACACATTCTAATCTATTTCGCCATCAGAAAACCCAAAAATCACATTATTTTATTTAGAACACGTCCATACTGCGACTGAAATAAATAAAACACGCTGCAGATTTTACACCCGGCTGTAAATCGAAAATTCTTGTGCGACACCCCCTCGCGTTCGACTCCACAAATATTATCACGAAACTTATTTGCTCCCGAACAGCGCAACACTAAAAATTGACATTTAACTACTTGAAACGTAAAATCAAGATTGTGAAAATACGTCGTACATATTTGATGCTGTGTTAAGAAGTCTTAGGGTAGGAAATATCATCTATCTGCTGGTTGTACGGTCGCATCAGCTATTTCATACAAAATTCAACGGTTCCCTCAAAGCATTGAGGACTTCGGTGCCAAGTTTACTTCACGAATGACTGTGCACCTTTGAGCTGACGTCGTAGCAGTATTTAGACTTCGTTTTTGGATGTCGGATTGGATACACAGACGTGATCTTCAGGGATGCAATCATAATAGATGTCCGAGATCGAAAGTCCCTTATTTCAAGATTAACTTACTTTGTCTTACGGACATAGCTACCGAGCGATAGTTTTTCTTATATTCTATGAAAACGTAAGGTTTGCCTTGTTTTGTACACGTGAGATCGAGAAAAGGCAGATGATGATGATAGAAGTAGTTACTACAAGGGATATATATTTTTAAGGGATATAAAGCTTTCACTGCTGTTAAGCATCAAATCGTGCAAAAAAAACTTAAATCAGGACCAACTGAACTTTCAATTTCAAATTCCCTATAAAACGGAAAGTTTACTCCAGGAACATGCTAACCAATTCTAATCACATCAAATCGTTGTGACGTGAATCACTGGGTGTTTACAATACAATGCAGCACCAGCACGGGCCCGTTCCGGCGGAATCGCATTAGCATGCAAATGGATAGGACATGCCACGTGCCCCGCACGATAATCGTACGGCCTGGAGGACGCTTACGGCCCACTTACGGCACGGTGACATAGATCAACTAAGGCTGTGGGACAGGAAGGGCGGGTTTTACTTAGAGAATACTTGTGTTTTAATGTGATAGTGTCAGGTCGTGTAAAGAGGAGGTTTCAGGGTTATTTGTTGCGGTGTGTACTTTGACAATGTAGAAAAGGGATTCATTACAGCTAGACTTTTAACAATATTGTATGCTTGTAGCAGATTAGGAATTAAAGCTTAGAAAAAAACAGTAATATATTTTTGTTGTAATATCTAGGTCGTTATGAAAGGTCATAACTGTGGTCATAACAAAGTGATCATAGATTAATTTAATTGTCATTTACTTCGCATTTACTTTTCCATCTTCAGACTTTTAAATAAGTACTTGCACAAAAATTTTAAAAGGATATACTAGAGTTATAGGTACTACCATCTCAAATTTTAAAAATATAAAAAGGTGAAGTAAACATAGAAGATAATGAACTAACCATAGACATTCCAGCCATCTTTGGAAAATAGTTTTGCACCTTTTGCCGGTCTCCACGGTTTACGTTAGTTTTTCCTGAAAGGATGTTTTAGCCTGGTTTCAGAAAGCATTACACAGCACCTCCTTTCATGCTGGCAGAAAAGATAGGTGTTCGTATACCGCCTCTGTGGGTTAGTAAAGTAATGGCCACCGAAATTTTTAAAGCTTTTTATTTCTTAAACACGTGTGGCGTTTTAGATTTTATGTTTTAGGTTTGAAATTAATATTTTGCTGGGTCGTAAAATATGTTTAGGTATTACACGTGAAGGCCTGAAAGGTTCTTTGTCGCATATTTTCTGATTCGATTCTGCCAGTTTTTCGAGCCTACATCTAAAAGTTTATTAATCAAAAATCAAGTAGAAAAATGTCCCATATTAGTATACAAAAAGTAGACTTACTTCAAAGTAAGTCTACCTTTTACACTAATACTCAAGTATTAGTGTGTTGCAAAAAATTTTGTACATAATTATAGTACTTTGTTTCTTAAGCTAGGCTTTAGTTAGATATTTTTTTCACAGAATGACTAGTCTATAAATTATTTAATTATAATTTTCTCTAATTAAAAAATACAATGTCACCAAGACTAAAGAATTCACGACTCATGATTTGTTATCTTTTGATTAAAACTTGTTCAAATTTGTTGTTTTACTTATATTTTAATAGCGTTGAAAAATGAGAACTTTAAAAAGAAATAATTTCATTTTACAAAGAATACTTTTTCTAAAATTCTTAAAAAAAAGTTTGAAAAAGTAACAAATGAAGTTTTTTTTCTACTTTAATTTAATTACGTGCAGATAAATTTTGAAAGGGCCATCTATCAACTCGAATGGATACAGTAGACAATTCATACTTAAACGCTTAAGTGTTATTGCAAACGTAAAATGTTTTATCATCTTAATAAAGTAAGGAATCATTATCTCAAAAAGCGTCATTTAACAGCACTATCACTAGATAAGTAGACGCGAAACTCTTTCGAAAACCCGTTATTTCTGTATAAAATGTACGTAAAGGTCTTTATCTTTGTGTAAAAGGTACGTACCCCTATCTTTAGTGTTATGGTCTTTACATTGTGGGCTGGCTTTTGCACTCGTTGCATCGGTGAAAGTTAATTTAAAAATACTGTCGTTTGTAAAATGCTGTTTAGCTTAGTAGAAGGGTTTTGAAAAAGTGAAGCATATTACAGGAAGACATAATCATCATAATTATAAGACATTTTTGCTAATTGATAAACTGGATCATCATCATCAGGTTTTATTCAAACACGGTTATTTAGGTATATAACGCTATTAAGGACTCCGTGTTATAATAGCTGACAAAAAATGTTACAAAAGATAATAATAAACTTTAATTTTATTGTCTCAAGAATAATTGAAATAAACAACTGTGAAAAATTTAGTCTCAGTGAAATATTTGTATAAATTAGTAATTTATTATAAACTGGCTATTAGATAAAGAAATATTTTAAAGAACTTAATTAAATTATGACATAAGAAAAATAAACCTCGAGTCGTTATATACTGTTTTTGCTATAACTATATTTTTTTTCGAGACAAACGATTTGCCTTTATGTGACATTAATTAGGTCTTATTTCTTAAATTCTTATACAGCATAAGCAGGCTCGGATCTGAGAGTTGCAGGATAAATGCACATTAAGTTACTGCATCTTTTAGTAGGGTTTAAAAAAATATTGATTGATGAAAAATTACAAAGTTATTTTTATCATCATCGCCTATTTATTGTTCCAGGTGTACTAAACACTGTCCGTCTACATACAGCTCAGATATCAAAAAATACTCTCAAACTATCGATTCATTCGCATGTGGTAAGGGCTGCTAAACAATTGTGGTCTTCGCGCTTCCCTCCACACAGCTCAACGGATTCCGGTCACGAACGTTGGAATAAAAATCTATATGCTAGACGTGTTCCGCTGTGCATTAGATAAATGCGATAACACAGATTAGTGCGCTCGAACGCTGGACGTTGCCGCCTTATTTCGGTGGGCCGTCGGAAGAAAATGTTTCTTTGCTCTGGTAATTGTTGCGTGTTCGTAAATGGGACGTTGTTTTTTGTGGTTTTACTTTAAATCTGCAGATGATTGGGGTGTAGGGAATATTGTTTTAATACGGGGTTTTCATTGCCAGTTATATTTTAATTTTATGTGATACAAAGTTTTATGAAATCAGTTTGATTGCAAAAGCTAGGTACCTTGGAGTGGATATGTAGATGGAAAAGGTACTACTTTACCTCGGTGGATAGGTAGGTGAAAAAGGTACGACTTTGAATGTATAGGTAAAAATGCTATTTTTGAGAGCAGCTAGGTAATACATTAATTACCGAAAAACTATTCACAATTATAGGTAGAAAACACTAGACAACAAAATTCCCAGATTTAGACATCCAACTTTCTCATTATTTCAAATAGCCGTTATCTCATACTCAGTCATTTTACTATCATTACACATATCATGTTAACATATCCAGCAAAAAAATATCATTCGACATCCTTGTTCCCTTCAAGGCATCATTATTCTGACGTACGTACACTTCTCGCGTCGATCCCTCAGTGCAACGCATTATAATTAGTTCGGAAGTTTCACTAATGTTTAACTTGGGGAGATCCATAGAGGGTGCTATCAAAGAGATCTTTTGTATCTAACTGTGCCTACTTACTCCAGACTCTTTATTATAGTCTGGTAAATATCTGAGTGTTATTAAGTGGGTAGGGGATAACGGATGTCGTTTTTATACTGCAAAAGTGTAATTATTTTTGAAAAGATTTAATTTTTTGCAATGAATTGTGTATTTTGAGCTTAAAAGTTTACACACTTAGTTTTTTGTTAAAATATACTCAAAACAACTTTGGTACAGTTTTTACTAAGTTAAATCAATTGAGGACGTGCTCTTAATCTTTAGAACTGTCTGCTCAAGGAGATCAAAACGGTTCAAACAAACTTATGACCACTTAGATAGAAGTTACATGTAGGCTTGTTTTCCTTCAACCCAAAGTCTTTGTTTTGTACTAATTCGTCCCAGTAAGTCGAAACAACAATAAATTCAAATTAGAGGTTTGTAAAGGCTTACCATTTAAAGCTGTATTGGTCTAAACTGTTTCGTAATCATTACAAGAGGCTTAGTCGTTTACGTCATTTTGTACTTAATTAGTAAACGCTTTACATAACGAATGTAAATACAGGGCTCTTTAATCGAATTACTTTTAAGTAGATGGAAACTGAAATTATTTGGGGCCTTTGTTTTTTGATTCGCTAATCAGAAATAGGAGTCATGATACGACTGTGGCGGCTTTACATCTAAATAAGTTGCCATTTTAAAGGAACAATTTTGAACTGTTTTAGTCAGTGACTGCTTCTTTCTAGTGTAGCCTCAGCAATTGCAATTCTCAAAGCATTTAGTTCAAACTTACCAGCTATCCATCTTTCTATCGAACCTCCAAGTTTTGAAGTTCTTATTAAATAATTTCCTAGAAGTTTTACACTATACTTCATACTCTTGATAATATATTTAGAACCCTATATTGTATGTACTGTAAATACCGGCAAATTAAACGCTATAGTGTCACAATTAAGTTATAGTACTTGCTGGATAGTCGCGGCGGCCCCTCGCACTTGTAAGGATTTTATCTTTAATTACACCATGGAACATAGGACCCTTAATGGGGATAGTTTGTCGTGTTGTGTAAATACACAATCCGTACGCTAGCATTATTGCTGTTTATTTATTTATTTTAAATCTCAGAATTAGTGTCTCTCAAACATAGATAATTTCTGATATATCTGATAAGGCATTAGAATGAGAAGTTTACAGTAGTAACTATAGAAAAGTGAGTATTGTATTAAGACTGCACAGTAGGTTACACTATTTTAATTATTGAGACCAGGCAATAACTACGAATCCCATTCAGTGCCGGCGCGAGGTATTGTCAAACCAAAGTAAAAGAATTGTCACAATACAATAAAGTATATTTCAATTAATAACACAGCAGCCTTAATCAATTATTTCCACCACAATATGAACTAACTAACCTAGCACAGGACAGGATTTCAGCGTCTTAAGCCAAAGTAAACTTGGGGACGTGACGAGCTCGCTCCATCGTAACTCCTAACTGATGATGATGTCCTCCTAGCCGATTATCGGCTACAGCGGCTGTTCTCATGTAAGGAGATTAGCCAACTGCGCAGGACATATTATAGTGCACAAGCATTTGCGTGGACACAGGTGCACTCCCTATTCCTTCACTCTCATAACCCGATGGGACGGCAATCCGACACGACCGGAGAGAGATCAGGCGCAGGACCGACATTTACGTGCTCTCCGATGCACGGGTGTATCAATCACCAACTTCCAGGCTCCGGGCTGCTTTGTGAAAGTCTTCTAAAACCCACAAAGCGATTTCGGCCCGACTCGGGAATCGAACCGAGACCTCGTGCTCACCAGCCGCACTTGCGACACTAGACCAACGAGGCAGTTAATAAGTTAAGTTAGTTTTTTTTTTTTTGAACTCCTAACTAGTTAAATATGAATGGCGATAGCACCATATCCTTGTCAGTAGCTACATGACATTGATATCAGCTCAAGTTGCAGTTAGCAATGGAATATTCATGTTTGCATTCGACTTCGTTGAAGTTGCATCTCCATTTAATTATATGCTGTTCTGTCTGGAGTAGGAAGTTAATGGAGCTGTCGTGTCGCTTTTGTTTTTTGAAGTTCTTGCGAAATGGTGGTCGTTGATTGTGTGATCGTGGTGCTGTTGGATCTTTATCTTATATTTTAAGCCACGTGGATGCAATTTAGTTTTCGCCAAAAAACGAAGTGTATAGTAATTGTTTACTTAATAGTTTGGCTTATGATTCATCATTGCTGTCGTAAAATATTATGTCTACGCTCATATCGTTTCAATTAGTTACTCCATTGGTTTTGTACTCCATGTGACTTGCAGTAGTCACTTACAGACGGAAACTTTTACTTAATCACCACCTGTTCCTTGAGTTTAATTGTACACTTGTGTGAATCAGCGAGTTCTGATCCCTGTTTGTAACTAATTAATATTAAAGGCGATGGCTTATTACACGATTCTCGACTTGTCGAAAATTCAAACAAAGTTTATGAGGCGTCGTGATGAGAGCGTTGGCGGTGCGTAGGTGTCGCTCCTAACCAAAGTCTTATGGCACTTTCAAATTGCCTTCAACAATTAAGGCTAATGCTTGCCGTTGTTTGATAGAATATTACGAAACGTGTTGTTTATTTGGAAATAACTGAAAGCGATTGATCTGCCAGTACAAATGTTTGGCTTTCTGCCAATATCATTCTGAGAATATCTTCATATGGAGCATCTACATGGATGGCACAGAATGTATTTTAGTGTTACAGTTATTGTGATGTGTGTTTATAATTTGTGCTTGTTATGGCACCGACGGCTACTGCGAGCCCTTACTCGCTAAAACAAGAAAATATTATACCATTCTGACGATTTTTCATTTGTCTGACGCTAAGAAACATAAAAACTGTCCGCTCAGTTTTATTTGAGAGAGAGTAACGGGTAGTGAAGCGTCTCGACTGAAAATGAAATTACAATCAGACTTCAGCACAAAGATAAAACGTTTATCCCAGCAAATCACAGTTGAAAACGTAGAACATTGCCCATTTGCTAAGCGGAGCTTGAAGTGCAAGTTTTTCACGTTTTTGCTTTATAAATAAACTAGCTTCAGCCCGCGGCTTCACCCGCGTCAAGTTCGGTTATATCGCGTTTCCAGAGAACTCTTCAAAGTCCGGGATAAAAGCTTCCTATGTTTTTTCTCAAGGTCAACTATATCTCTGTACCAAATTTTATTAAATCAGTTCAGTGGAGACAGAAATACGGACAGACAGAGTTACTTTCGCATTTATAATATTAGTAGGGATGTAGTGCATTCGTAGAGTAGCGAGGAATGGGTCTTTTATGATGTGGCCGTTTAAAGCCGAGTTGGCGTTTGTGCAGCCGAGATATTTTCTCACGAAGCGGGAACCTTCTTTGATAGTTGTGCATTCTGGCTATGCAAGTGTAATTGCTAGGTGCGAGCGCGCTCGACTTTTACCATGAAGTTGAATCTCGAATGGCTTGAGTGAGTGGAATGAGGCCTATTTGTTACCATTGTGTCGTTTATTCTGGGAAATAGATCATGTGAGCTTGTATTTATAAAATAGGGACCTTTTTCTTTTTCGCAGAGTGCGGATTTGTAAGTACCTAAGTACCAATGGAACCTTCCAAAAAGTGGTATATATGTTTTTTTTTAAGAAGAAGATTTAATATTGTACGATGCAATTTTCATTATATCCATTTTAATGAGCCTTAAATAATGGTAGGTATAATAAAAAAACAACGTGGAAGGGAAGGTTGAAGGAAACAGAGAAAGAGGTCGTCCAAGGCATAGCTACATCAAGCAACTTAAAAAAAAGGTGAAGGTTGTGACGTATAAGGAAGTTCAGGAGTTGGCGCTAGATAGGCGTAAATGGAAGGAGCTGCACCGACAAGAGCTGGGCTCTTAAATTAATGTTGATGATGTGGTTTAATGTCAATTCTGGTTAAGTTGTATTTCAATACCAAAAGTAGGGGTTAAAACTCTTCAGACTTTACCTTCCTCAGCAGCCGAAGCAAAACAAGTGAATAACTTCATATTTAAGTGTCAGAAGTTTCTTACACCATGAAACATAAATATCTATTATGAGGGAACGAGCCAACTTAGTAAATAAAAGGAATTTTTATCAAGTATCTCTTGAAAGACGAAACAGGGTTACAGAATATTTTATTTGGGTTTAATATCCAAAAACACAGAAGCTAAAGGATTCTTTTTTTACAGTTTTTGAGTGGCAAGCCTATTTTCCATTGTAAGTCATACGATTTAAAATCACTAATACTGTACTGAAAGACATATTATTGCAATCGGATTTCACTCATAAGTACTTCCGCTAACAATCGCTAAGCTAGTTAAAACCACCTTCAAAAATAGCTGAACACCATATTTTTAAACTTAATAAGACTTTCCGAGTAACCTATTACGTATGTGTTATTCGAAGTACTCCGATCCAAGTGCCCGACAGTCGTGTGAACCTACAAATGAAATTGTTCCATTAATTGAAACTTAAAGGTGAGGTCAGTGAGGTCGGCCCACGATACCCGGTTGCTGACAAATTCCAACCAGCCGACATTCTACGGATTACTTCCAGCTTTTAATTGCTAACTATAATTGCTTCAGCGAAAATTGTTCTAGAACAACGTAATTTTAGCACGGATAATAAAAAAGCGTATTTTATATTTCCCGTTTACGATGTTTAATTAGACGGAATGTAATGAGACGGTGTAATTTTAAACAAATTAAAGTGTACTTACTTTTTGGATTAATTGTAGGTAATGTTTGCAGTTGTTTCGGGATCGTAAAATTGAGAAATAAAGTGAACATAAAGTACAATTCAATATCAAATTATTGACTGTAAAATAAGTGAAATTACATTTTACACCTGTGTCGGTATTTTTCTTTACTAACCGAAATGTAGTATGATTAATTAAACGTTTAAACGCTTTGTCATTGGGTATGTTACTAAATTAACAATGTAAGTATAATAAAACTAGAAAAATAACCGCAGGCATAAGCTAGATGTAATAAAACAATACCAAAGAGCATTACATATCATAAAGTATCGTCGCAGCTTACAATTCATAACAGTATCGATACCCACTCATTATTCGAATACAAATCAAACGGAACAATAACCTGAACACCTTACACGCGAAATACAAGAAAATAACTTCATTACACTGCAGTATTCAGAAACACAGATGAGTATAATCCATGAGAACTGAATGACTTTCTTCCCTCAGTTGTATAATCACAGAAGTCTGACGCCGAAAAAAAATCCTATATTTTTGCCTATGGATTTGAAATTTTTCACTAATAATTATTTATTTTATGTCACCAATGTAAAAAAGAGTGTAGAGAAGGTACCTATTAATGGACTACCAAATCAGGTGTAAACTTATCTTTACGATTATCTTTAGCAATGAACATTATAGTGCAAAATCAATACATTTCCTTCCCATCATATAGTAATTGAGCACATTAAACATTTTTAAAACACTCTGTTACTTTCCTATTCCATGTCCTCTCTGATTGACGTCGGGCGGGGCCGTCAGTAGCACGATGCACGTCGGACTTACATCGTTGTAATCAACGACTTCGCACCACGCTGATGGTATCGCTGTCTTAACTGATCTCGAGTCTTCCAATAAAATTCAAGCCTTGTTTTTATGTGGGAGAGAATTACATTGCTTTTTTAGCTTTATTAAGTTGGTTTTTTGTGAGCTAACTATGAATGTTTAGGGTTAAAACTATGTATACAAACAAATACTTCGTTTAATGTAGGATATGATACAGTTGAAATTGATCAATAGAGTGGTTAAGATAGGCTACGAATCTTAACTTGAAAAACAATCATTTGCACCAACATTTATAACCGCATAACTTTATCATAAATAAGCGTGTTAAATATAAACCGATTTGCACATTTCACACTATAAAAGGTCTAATTGACAGCCACACGTTAAAAATACCCAAAGCAGCTGCATAAAGACTTTCTAAACCGCTTTTATGGCTGAGTCTTTGCCGATATGAAATCTAAAAAGATCTAGGTGTATCGTCAATGCAAATACGTCAAAGAAAAGTTTATTTCGCTTGCTTCTGCGAGTAGTAACGAGGCAACAAGGCTTGTTACTAGAGGCGTTCGGTGCTTGCCGTAAATTGTGAACTATTGCGATTTATCTAGATTGAAATCTTTAGCAACTTCGCTGCTTGGATATATTCGGTCTTTTTGGTAATGTCAATGTACGTGTAATGGGAAAAAGTGTCTGTATGAGTTTTTTGGTGAGCAGTCTTTTAGGTTAATTACGTAATTTGGTGTAGAGGTAACACTTTTTTTTGCTAAATGGTTAGGTTTAATAGGTTAAACGTCTCTGAATAGCTATTCATTCTCCGCAGTTTCATATATATAGTAATGTTCAGTTTTTTGGAAACAAAAAGCAGGGTAAAATTAGGCTACAACTGTTCTCATTAAAAAAAATAGAAGACGAATAAATAGCATCAATATTCCCATGCCAAAATTGTAGCTAGACATAAGACGTTCTATTGTACTTCAAACACAAACATCCTCTCAAGGAATGTAATTCTCATCGTCCACCGCTTGCATCTGAACCTTGTCTCCACAACCCGGGCTGCTTGAGCAATCCGCCGCAAGCCTCAACTTCTCCGACACAGTTTCAGACGTTCTCGACTAAGCGTTTTATCGTTACGTCGCAGATCTGCCGCTTGCAACGCGCTTATTGTTCATTTGTATTGCAGATTTCTTGGCTAATTGAAAGGGATATTTATATTTATTTTTTATACAACGTTAGGTTGAACATAGGTTTCATAAAAACAATATCTAAATCACCTTGGTCACGCCATCACGCGTGAAAGGGTGAACTGATTAAGCTAAGAATTATAGGGGAGGTAGCTTGATCCAAGAGAAGGACATAGAATAGTTTTTGTCAACATCCGGCTACGGAAGCAATTATCTCGGGACTTATTTATAGCAAAATATTAACGAATTATTGTTGAATCTATAAGTAGTTGGACTGAGCAAACAAGGAAAGTTATAATCAAATTATAATAGAACGGATCAAATATTGAAATCGAATTAAACAATTTCGCTATAGAATTCCATTCGATCATGAAATTTCACTCCAAATTGACAACTCTCAGCCTAATAATATTCCACAAAAAGCCCAAGGCAACTGTGATTGAAAAGGTGATGCTCATTTTTTATCGGTTCCGATAAATGCTCTTGACAACGATCCTCGATTACAATTAATATTAAATAACGAGTAAATTGGGAAATACCCTATTAATTCCATTTCATGGTTTCCAAGAACAGACCTTCCCTTTGGGAAATGATGTGGAAAAAACGGGAAATGATTAAAGAAAGTGTTTTTTGTTTAATATTAAGCACGATCCAATATTAGTACCTACTATTTATATAGAATATTTTTACTGGGTGTATCTACCTAAAATGACATTAAGTTAGTATTTCTTCCTTAAGGCTCATAAAAGGGTCATCTATTTCCAGAACGGCAACCAAACGAAAAGCTAGGTCTTTCCATAAGCTCTTCATTCCCTCAATACAGCCAACTACAAACGGGAGCAAATTATTATTTTGAATTCCACTTTCCACAAATCCTATTCCCGGAATTAAGTCCACCAAAAATCCGTGGCAAAGTTTCGGACGGTCTAGAGCACTTTTGACCCGGTTCGCCTAATCCTGACCGCAACATTTGGTCTAAAATTTGGCATTTCACCGCAAGATCTTGGCACTTTGTTTTAAACCCACGTTATTCTGGTCGCCATGTTTGTTTTGTGGCAACAAATTGTTGTTTATGAGATGTGTCGTGTTTTCGTTTGAGGTGAGACCGTGGTTGGGAAAATTTGTACGTTCAAAAGTTTTTTGTTTTTGAGTTTGTGGTGTTTTATTTGATCTTTGATTCTCGTTTTGAGTTTTTGATGAGGAAATGTTTGAGAAATTCTGTTTTACTTTTTGTGGGCAATAGCTGAGTCCTGAGAACACGCGCTACAAGGCGTTCTGCATTTACTATCCCATAAAGAGAAGGTCTATCGTAGTCGAGTAAGTTTAGAGGTGCACATATAATCCCTACAAGCATATATGTATACCCAGCTAAAACAATATTTCCATACATATTGGCCTCTATATCAACTAAAAAAAACATATTCATACAGAACAACATCGAAATACAAATGCTATTCACACTGCTACAAATATACAGGTCGAAGCCTTTGACCATCAGTTCAATTCGGCTATTTCTCTAGGTCAGTACCTACTTATAATGCATGACCAAAGTGCTATCAGAATACATATCGCCCAAAACCAATTTGTATGACGATCTCCGTATCGACCATTGCAGCTTCTACAATCTGCGTTGTTACATTGTAAGATGTAATTTGATTTCGATGTTAGGTTCTAAGGTTTTCGTAGTTCAATATTATAATATATGTGGTTTGTTTAAGCTCCCCAAGCTCATAACAACAGCTATACATAAATCGGTTCTTCCTTTCTGGATGCCTAAGTGAAGTGCAGTCATTTGAAACAAGTCTATAAAATTCTTCTTTTGAACTAAACTATCTCAGAAAACGCAAACACATTGACAAAGTAAACCAAAAAGATTTACGTTAAAACAATCAAATCAACGTGTACTACAAAGAGCGAACGATAAACACAAACATTGGAAGAGATAAATTTCCCTCGCGCACCTAAGGGATTTTCATTACATTTGAAGTCACTTGACCGACTTCTACACAAAGGAACTTAACTTTTATCTCTTAAAGCGAGCATTTATAGCGGTCAGCAAAAAGGTCTATAGATCAAAGGAGTACTATAAAATATATTGTTGAAAGTAAGGCGTTTAAGATCCCTTGTTTTATTTGAAGATGAACGGCCGAGATAATGCTGCTGTCTGGTAAACATCTTGGCGTAGTAAAAACGTTAATTGTTGCTTACTCTTGATTGCGGTTCCGTTTTGATATGAAAGTTTGATTGATGGTCTAGATTTTTGGTAGTTTATTTTGTTTCTTAATGGACTAAATAATTACTAAATTTGTATCACTGTGTGAATTTCTTTTCTAATCTTGTTATTATATTGCGCTTTCCATATTTTTGGGGGTTATAGCGCTTTCACACTAGCGATTTCCCGCACGTCTATGCCTGGTTGGTCGGGTGGGTGTCGCGCATATACTAACTATGATTGACTACTTCAAACTAACAACCGAGCGCAAAGCTGTTTTTCAGCGTGAAATGTATTACACGTGGAAAATTAGACCATCCAAGCATATACGCACGGCAAATTCGCAAATATGCTAGTACCTATAAAAAATAAAAGCGCTGTTAAGGTGAAAAGAGGAAAAAGCAATTTTTCAGCATAAGTTAGCAAATGCAAATTTTTCAAAATGCATTCGTAAAATGAATAATAAACGTACGAACGATGTAAGTAATGTCTCCGCGGTGACATTACTCATCTAAAATTAGACACCAGTCGGCATTTATCATTCACAAACGACTAAACGATCCATTTCCTTAGAGGATGACTCTTGCAAGTCTTTGTTACTCCTTACCGAGGAAATGATAATTTAGTTCATCATTTAACTAGTGCGTGTGCAAACATATTCTATCTTCCGTTTGGCTTGGAAAATAGGTCTACTTAATTGTTTCTTACTGATAATGTTTGTAAGCTGTGTTTCATTAATTGGTACATAGTAGGTTTTTTATATAGGTATATGGTCGCATTTTTACTTGCGACTCTTCAGCATATTTGGATAAAAGCTTTCCAGATTCCCACCATCTCCCAATCTCAATGCCATTGATCATTATTGGTTCAGTCGATTTACCTTAAAGTGCTACTAACAAGCAACATGAACTTTCGAATTAAATTACCTAGGACATTTTCATCCAAATTATAATAATTTAATATACTTACTATCAGATAATTTATAAATAATCAGATAAGCAGTAAAATGGCGTAAATAATTTTGATTGAAAATTACTGATAAGCATTTATCGTCATACATTATCAATTAGTACCTTTATTAACTATTAACTAGCAAGAATAGTCAATCCAGTACATAATGAACAAATACTTTATATAAAATAGTAGCAAATTGAAACTAACATTGTTTTTTCACGCTTACCTTAGGCGGCGATCCAATCAAATGAACCACTGGAGTTCTGGGTTATTATACATCGGACATAAATAACTTTATTACTGGGACTATTTATTTGTCGAAATTCGGTCAATATTGGAGCAAAAATTGTGATTTGGTAAGATAACTTGAAGCCCTGATAAAAAACCTTTAATCTTTTTCGATAAATAACTTGTTATACACTTTTGTACCTACTATACCTACCTATTTAAAGAGTTTTTAAAATCGGTAAAGCAGTTAGATAAGCACGCTCGTTTGTGTTAATGTTAAGCCTGGGCAAGATAACATTTAAATTAAAACTGAACCAAAGTTGATTCCACAAAAAATACTAGAACGAATGAGGCTAACTAATATTCCCTATACTCTGACAGTCGAGACACAAAAAAAATCTAGAACTATTTGTCTACGTCTACAATACTTTCACATATTCTAATCAGAATCATATTTTTAATACCGAAGATATATTAACTGTTGGGTTTTTCCATTAAAATATGGTTTTATTTTCGGAACTTACTAAAACAGTGCCTCAGGGACAAAGCTCCAATTACTCACAATTGGTTATAGATATTAGAGTGTCACAAAATTCCTTAAGCCCATTTGTCACGGTCCTTCAAATAGTGTGCAGCACCCCTTTGAGTTCAGACATTTAATTACTTACATTTAAACCAATGAGCGGGATTAGTGAGGGACTTGGTTTCCTAATGTGGTGCCATAGAGTATGCAGACTCTAAGAAATGACAGTGAAGGGTTAGAATTATGCCTATCCTTAAGAATAATTCGTGAGGCTGGGTTTTGCTGTGTATGTTACAGCGAATATTGTCTAGATTTGTCTTTTTAATCTTTTATGTGTTTTCATAATATTATTTACTCGTAAGAAAGACATAGAAACAAACTCGAACATTAGCAAATTTTTTATGAAAATGTACATTTAAAGGGCAAGAATTTGATATATACCATTAGGCCATACATGTGGTGTTTACGGAAAGTTTAAACCTAAAACTTTTAACTTAACCTAAAACGCAAAAATACATTTTTTTAAAATAAAAATTGAAACATTGATAGACTGTCCCATCTGCCAACAAACACGTTTATTCCCTACTCTAAGTACATTATCGAGCATCTCACGCAGTCGCAGTCGTAATCCTTTTACCGTCGCTGCGAAAATTTTCACACATGTCATTCTCTATCCTATCACGTGCTCCTAAGGTTGAAATTTAAATAACCCATGACATTTGTCAAGGTCCAGTAGGACACAGATGTGCAGCAAGTGTCTGCCTTGATTAGCACCAACGGAATACGAATCTAATTTGTGTGCAGTACTATTGGTATGCGGATCAGCTGGGCTTGTCACAAGATAATGGATTTAAGAACGTACACTGAATACTTAAATAACGGTACAGTTTGGTTTTGTGGGGGATTTTTGACAAGGATGGGAATTTGATTATGTGTAATGTAAGGGTTGCTCTGACTTGTCTCTAAGTACGTGCCCCGGTGTATTCGATTTCTAAGGGCATGCACGTCTTTATAGATTTTGGTACATGGTTGTTGTTTGTTTTACATTTCAATATTCCAGGGTTTATAATGTAAATATAATTTTGGCATAATAAAACGCCCACAAAAAACCTAGTGGTTTCGATATTCGAAGCTATAAAAGGATTTTGAAACAGTTAAGCATATAGGTAAAATAAGTATCATTATGTATTGTAGGCAAGTAAATCTTATTCTTTGGGAGAAAAACAAGTATATATTTATAATTGTTACTGTAATAAATATTTATTATTATGTCCAAAGTTCCAACAACTATTTATATACAGAACTTAATGAATTAATTTATACTTTATACGCTCAATTAATTTTGACTGCCTGTGAATAATATCCCTTTAAGATATAAACCATAGTTCTTTTACGACTGTTTTAAAGAGAAATAAATGTTGATAGATCTGCCTAAATGTATTAATATAATAAATATTGCTAAAGTTCATTTAATGTAACTTTAATCGTCGAAATATATTGAATGCATTAAGTTCTTTAGTATGGCAGTCAAATATTTAATAATTCATTTCGATAAAGTGAGTGCTTATTGCCAAAATACATTATAGGCAATTTTCGCTTTCAAAATGTGTTTATTTATGTAAGTAATTTTGAAAGCAAATATATTATTTTTATGTATAATTTTATTTACTATGTGTCACTATACCTCTATAAAACCAACTGTAAAGATCGAGAAGTAAAGGTGAGAATAATAATAATTCTTGATTAGGTATTGTTACGATAATTAACCTTTTTTTCTTATAATAATATTAAAGAAACCTCTGTTATTTAAAACAACTTTAGACTAAAACGTTCTACATACCTACATCATCATCCGCCTAGCCTTTTTCCCAGCTATGTTGGAGTCGACTTCCAGTCTAACCGAATGAGCTGAGTACCAGCGCTTTACAAGTTTCGACTGCCTATCTAAACGTTTACATACAAATCCATTAAAATTGTATATGGCATAGCAAATATAATTTGTATTAATAGACTGCGTTAAGTAAATTGGCCCATAATTCGTACGGTTTCGGGTATTATGCAAATCGCCTTGAACTAATTCAATCTTTTGTTAGCTCGTAATAATTAAAGTCGTTTGGATTTATATGCTCGTAAACCGTATGCTTATGTTCGCATACATTTGTTAGAGCATCGTGTTTGTTTGCACCATGGAGAATAAAATATCGAGCGGGAGTTGTCATAACGGAAAATCTTCTAAGGAAGAAGCGTTGTCAAACTGCGGATGTTTGGGGACGAGGGTACGTTGCTGGCTTGTACTTCATACGTCTTCTTTGAAACCGTCACATTTTTGTAAAACCAATCACACATATTCGACAGATGTGTCAAGTATCCCGAACGCCTTGTTAGTTCCCTCGTAACTGAGCGTTCAGAATCGTTTGTGTTATTACCTTAGGAGAAGGCGCCTGACCTAAGTGCCTTATGACATCTCCGCTCATCCTTCTATCTTCTGTGGTTTGCACCGTTTTATTGTTTTACCTGCAATCGTAATGTTTCTTTATCCTTTTAAAATTGATCGGTATTTCTTGTTTGTTTTTCATGCGGATTTTCTCTGAACGTGTGTTGTTCGGTTCGAAGCTGTGATACTTTTATTAACGTGTTCTGTTGTTGTTGTTTTGCTTCTTTGGTTGTCTGTTTGGTTGTGCTGTGTTTCAACTACGAGAGGATTTTAGAATGTGGTTATTGCTTATTTTTGATGGTCTTATTCAGTTGGAGCCGTTGGAGGTCTTAAAGTAGACTAATTGCCTATTTTTAAGCGTCATTGAAGAAACTTTTGTTAAAGCAGAATTATGCCTAACATATTAGGTGTTACTTACAGTTTGCTGGCGCACTTGTCCTTTTGAGCTCATGACATAATTTAATGGATTTTTTGTATGTTGTATCCAAACTTCGCCAAGTATGATATTGATAATTTATTTAGAGCTGTCAATTCAGATACTGTGTGACATTGCTTTGAGAAGATTTTACAACATTAAAACAAACAATACTAACACAATCCATTACAATATAAACTTCTTGTTCGTGAGCATGGTGTGGTCACACATACCTAAAATAAGTAATTACAAGACAGCTGCTTCTTGCCTCAATCATCACGCATGCATGCATGTCATGTTTCGGTTCTACTTGGCCTATGCGCACACTGAAAACCAAACAGTCGGGCCGACTGTTGGCCCAATGATTTTTTATTGAAAATCGTGATTTCAATCATAAGTGAAGTAAGTCAGTAAATAGGTTGTGGTGGCCTACTGGGGTAAAGAACCAACCTCTCGAATATGAGGGGGTGGGTTCGATTCTACGTCAGGCCATATCAATGCAACTATTTTAAGTTTGTAGTTACTTTCTATGGTATATCTTGGATACCAATGACTCTGTTTTGATTGGCACATAAACTGTAGGGGCCCGGATGCATCCGTGTAGACTGGAAGCCGACCACAACATGGTTAGGAAAATGGCTTCGGGAGATGATGTTTAGTCAGTCTGACACCGGACACAAACTGATCGTTGTTAGGCGTTGTACTTCCACTCATCTTCATACTGATTTTATGAGCCCAAAACCAACTATCGGCCGATTAAAAGTTTGTAGTGTGCGCGTACTCTCAATGTAATAACGTAACCAGTTTTGACAAGATCCTTATCAATGGTCACTTGATTATGTGCGAAGGACTGGTGTCTTCTTGATATATTGCTTCGTTTTTTGCTAATTATGTGTAGTATATAATTTATTAAATGAAGGAATTATTAGCACGGTAGTAGGGATTCTCTGATTAGAGAGATGTATCTATATTTAACTTAAAACCACGTCTTTCAAAGAGTTAGTTTAAAGCGTGTTTACGAGCTGTATTTCAGAAGCCCTGATTTTGGAATTTCCAAATTCGGGAAATTCGGTACTTAATTACTGTTGCAATAATTAAAAGTAGGTAACCTACCTGCAGAATTCTGTGTATCTTAGATTCAACCTCATACCTCATTGCTAGTGAGGGTACACATTGTGGAAGGTGGTGCACTAAACAAGCGATAATTTATGTTTTTTTTTTCTTTTTTCATTACACTCCAGTGTTGAAAGCTAGACTCTTATTTTATAACATCTTAAACATTCGACCTCTTTAGTCTTTATTCACCTTTAAAGTTTTTAAAACATTTTACTTAAGTCATAAAAACCTTCTTTACCTAAAATCTCTTTTGTAATAATACTCATTTGTATTTAAAGTTGGCTTTTAACCCTTTTATGTGGACGGTATGATTTAAGTTTCTTAAGATATATTTTAAGGTTCATGTAAAGGGGGTGTTTATTATTGTAAGCAAAGATCTAGACCCTTGTAAAACATTAAAGTATATGAACATAAAGTTTTAAAATGATATAGAATTTAGGAAGATTAAGTAGACCTCTCCTGGGAATGAATGGAGACCAGATTCCAAGTTATATAATTAAATGTTTTATTTTACTAAACTTGCAGAGTACTTATAATCCTCATAGTAAAAGCCTGTATAAGGAGTGAGTTCTGCATTGTTTCGGACAGTCGGCCTCGCGAACTGTAGATGTTCAACTATACTCAATATACTGATACTCAACCAGTCCTTAATACTTAGAAATCATTTCTGCGACCTCTAGACAGAAACACAAGTAACTAAGTCACAATAAAAACTAAAGTTATTAATCTCTTTTATTGACCCCAACCCTCTATGGACGCAGTTGGGGTCCAATAAAGTTGCTGTATGTAAAACGAGAAGTCTAATCTGGAATCGAGTGTATTTTGTTTCGCACAACAAAGTTATGCCCAGCTAGGAGGTTTGTTGTTCAAATCTGCGGGTGGTGATGTCGGTATTGAATCATGGTAGTTTAGCTTTTGATTTTGCAAGGTTACGCTATTTTTTGTGTTGATTATTTGAAGTTAGAATATAAAGAACTAGAAAGTGATGGCTGGGTTTTAGATCTTTAACCTCCCCACTCAGAGACATTTAATGATTACTTAAGTCACTCCTTAGTGACGGAATGCTATACAAATCCTTCACTAAGGAATGGCTTAAGTAACCATTTAATATCTCTGAGTGGGGTAGTATGTAAGTTACGGAAAACATTGCTAACTTAGTAACATATGTAAAGTGGGCTGTAGCTTATTGTAATCGTTTCGGCAGTCAAACAAATAGAAAAATTCTACCATATACCTACTGACAATGCTTGAAAGACAAAACACATTCTGACATTAATTTGTTTCTATGAGCGAGAACATACTAAGTTATTTCCTCGTTAATATTGCAAACATTCTCTTACTACCTTAGAATATCTAGCACAAATTGTAGCTACTAAATGCTTATTTAATTAATTCATTGTGCAAATCATCCGGCACCGTAATTACGAGTAAGACAACAATAACACAGGCATTATTAATGAAGTAATATTACGTGGTGCCATTAATATTTAGATAGGAACTAAGCTCAGTTAAGTGAAATGTACTGTCGTCTTGTGAAACTGATGTGTTAATGTACCTATATTGTAGCTACTAGCTGAGGGAATGTCTTTACGTAGCAGGATACAAAGTGCGACGTCAAAAAAGGAAAAATATTCAGTTAATACTTACGGATACTTTTAATGTGAATGAAAGTGAGATTATTTGTTACACATTCTCATTTAAAGGCATGAATTGAGAAAAAAATTGCCGTGAAGAAAGAGGTACATCTTGATGTACTAGAAAGGGTGCTTTTTATCCGAACGCGGGTCTTATGAACTTTGGTTTGCGGACAAGGTCGCGGGTGAAATCTAGTAGTTCATATTATATATTGAATAATTTTAAGATTCATACGTTTTTACGTATGTCTCTTCAAATTGATTTATGTGTTCTAACGTAAGACCATTGAGAATCTGAATTATGTTTGCGTATTGTTTGATTTACAAACCAAAGCCTTGGGCTTAGCGTTTAAGATTGATGAGTGGTTCTAAAGACAATGTGAAGACTAATATGCTTAGTAGTTTGGTTTCTGTTGACAATCGTTATTATATATACCTATTATATATAGAACCATGTGTTTAATGAATACCAAGAACGACACCATTCAAGGGTACATTGAGTTGTCTGGATTATAATAATTTAAACCTAGGAAGAGCATTATGAGATAGCAAGCCAAATAAGACTAAGTTGAGTGGTAGCATGGGCTTAGAAGCCCTTGAAATTAAACCTCAATTTCTGGGTGGCATTGGGTTTGCCCTTTAACGAAAAACATGTACGAATGTTAACGTGATTAAGAAATGTCAAGTTCATACTAAAATTAACAAAGCATTGAGAGCGTGCAGGACGGCAACAGTATTTGTAATTCACTACGGGATTTGTTTCGATACGCGGTTTATCCATACTAATACAATAAAGAGGAAAGTTTTTTTTGGTTGGTTGTTTGTTGAAAAATTATATTCACTGATATTGAATATCGTACAATATTACCAGTTTTTAAATCAGAATCTACCGATTCTGAAATTGATAAATAATTTCGCAGCTTCTACTCCCTTGGCTATACAACTTCAATTGTTTACCCAGCTCGATTGCATTGTAGGTGCGGATCGACCTATTCTAGTCGATTGCACTCGTTCTCAATGCAATGAAACTCGCTGAGGGAACTACATTGCTTCCTATTTGTAGAATTGCCGTCCACTTATACTGTTTGTTGGCGCGTTAACGTTGGCGCCATCTTTTGGAGTGTCGATGTTTCTGTGTCAGGATTTTAGGTGAGAGAGATTAATAAGTGCATGTTACAATACTAGTAAAGAATGGTATATATCTATAAGCGATTGTCAAAAGATTTTGTTGTGTTTTACTGAGTTCTGAACCTTATGTAGAGTGTTTCTTGACCCTGAATCCCTAGTCAACATTTCTAGTAGGTGCTTGATCCGTAGGTACAGAACCTACCCCTGCGCTGCCTAAGTATTTGTAACACATTATCAAATTATAACTATTTTGTGAGCTTCTAAAGAAAACAGACCTTAAAATTGAACAGTTGTACTTAAACTTAAGACCAAAATATCCTGGAATCATAAAACAGCAAAAATAAGAAAAAAGCAGACCAAACTATATGCATAACACATAGCAAAATTTTAGTAGACTAGCCTTCAATTAGCCGTCTTTTGAACAACTTAATATGATATTACAGCCTTGACTCAGACCGATGATAAAGCCTACAGGCGGGCTCAGAAGTGTGGAGGCAGTTGGCTTCTTATTTCTACTACGTACCTTTAAAACAGAATATTATATTTAAACGCTTAATCAAAAATGTAACACGATAAGCAAATAATTAAATGTATATGATCACAAGTGGGGTTTGCTAGACTTTTAGATATTTAGTCTGACTCACACGTCATGCCTACAAGTGATTTATTCGAGTGGGGTATCGAGATGGTTACAGCGTATTTTTTATAGTTATTATCACGTAGGTATACATAGATGAATTTAATGACCACCTATAGATAAATTATGAATTTTCATAAACAAAAAGAAATGATAGGTTTAAAACACTGCGAACGGAAGCTTTTGCCTTGTATAAAACCTTTACATATATATTTATTACTGGTGAGCCTATAAATATTCCGTGTTAATTAATGTGTACTGTTTTCGCTAGCAGGAGAAGCGTTCTATCACGGCAGACTTATCGCCGGCGCCATCTGGGAAATAAAACATAAATGAATCTCGCATATCTGGTTCATAAAATGCAACTTGTCTTAAGCAAGCTATACACCCTTCGATTTATTGCTGTCTATATCGAGAGCATCGTAAGAAAATCTGATAATTCAAATTGAATAGAAATTGTTAGAAATATCGCTGTGTAAATTAGCTGTGTGCAGTTCTTAGCAATTTATCTGGCGACTTCAGGACTAACGATTATTTATGATAAGAGCGACACTAGGAATCCTTGTATTGTAGGAGCAATTACGCCTACAGCACTCTTGGTAAATTTCTATACATAAAATTAGGTGTTATTCAGTAATCGCTTTTTTGTAACTTGTAGGTGAGACATTTGCGACAAAGGGGCAAGTTGCCATATAGAGTGATCGGGACTAATTGGAAGGTGTATGGTCGGCCTTACACTGGTCGACTGTCTTATGTTTTTATTGCATATAACCTCTTTCGTAGGATAAGCAGACACGTGAAATAGGTAAGTCGTATTAGTGATGGATACTAATTTCTCTGGTCATTTTAGTATGCAGAAGAAGGTTTAAGGTATTTTTACCGCATTTTAATAAAGTTGACTGGATTTCTCTTCATATTTATTTGCAACAGTTAGATATTTAGAGCAACATATATGGAATACAAGATTATGTATTTCACGAAAAGTACAAACTTTTTGAGTGTAAGGGCAAAGAGCAGACAGTGGGGTCTGAATGTATAGGCGATTTCTAATAATCTATAAGAAAAAAACATTCAAGTAAAGTAATATTAATAAAGCTAGAACAGTAGTATGCACAATGCACATCCCGAGCTTCACTGACCTCTATTCATAAATGGGTAATTTTCTTTGAAACTTTCACACAATCAATTATAAAAAATGTTCTCGTAGGATCCAAGTAAAATAACAAAGTGTAGCTAATTAGTATATTTTAGTGCACTTTCTTTGTCTTAATTACTATCTTCTTCGGGCTTTGCATTTAAATAAGGTATAATAGTCAATTAAATTTGTGTGCAATACGGAGTTTGCATGTCAAAAAAATTTAATATTGTATTCTAGGGAACTCCCGCTTTTTAGGGTTCCGTACCTCAAAAGGAAAAATCGGAACCCTTATAGGATCACTTTGTTGTCCGTCTGGTCTGTCTGTCTGTCTGTCAAGACCGCATTTCTCAAGAACGCGTGGACGGATCAAGCTGAACTTCACATGAAATACTCAGGTCTATTGTCCCTTTAAGCTGTGAAAATATCAAACTTCTAAGCCAAAGCCAATCAAATAGATACAGCCGATTATATCGATATTTTCAACAAAGTTTCGACACTCGCAAAGGGAATCAAAACCTACAGGATACTTCCCGTAAACTCAGAGTCTTGAAATTTGGCATGAAGCAT
Source organism: Helicoverpa zea x Helicoverpa armigera (assembly GCA_033682625.1). Lineage (NCBI taxonomy): Eukaryota > Metazoa > Arthropoda > Insecta > Lepidoptera > Noctuidae > Helicoverpa > Helicoverpa zea x Helicoverpa armigera. The sequence goes on from JAWIIS010000134.1 coordinate 101,564, forward strand.
GTCAGTATAATGCGAATATAGGAAAAATTACGAAAATCTCATTTTTTAGTTATATAATGTAAAAAAAATATTTTAATAAAATGAAACTTACTACCTTATTGTCTCACAACGAATAAAGGTATCAAATTGAAATTTATACCAAATACCTAGGTATCTATTGTCCCTTTAGGCAGTGAAAAAATCAAACTTCTAAGTTAACGCGATCAAAAGATACAGCAGTTTATACCGGACACCTTAGACGAAATTTCCGTCACACGCTAGGGAATCAAAACTTACAAGGTACTTCCCGTGAACTCAGAATCTTGAAATGTCGGCATAGAAGCACCGTTATATAGTACAGATAAAGGAAAAATTGCGAAAATGATAAATTTGAAGTTACATAAAATATTAAAATATTATCAAAATCAATCAAATATTTTCCTCATTTCATGGGGAATTTAACGACCAAGTTTGAACGGATTTGAGAAAACATTTCTTTGTAGTAAAAGAGTATACCGCCCGTTTATTTCCATTGTCATCAGGTCAGGCTCTGATGATGGAAATCCTGAGAAATTGAGGGCAACTAAGCAGAAATTGTAGGCATGCATAGGATTAAAACTTGATTCTCAGATGTATGTCTGGTGAACTATCAAACAGTGAAGGTTTAGAGCTTACCTGATGATGGAGACGTGAGAAAGTCGAGAGAACTCCTCAACGGTATGTTTTAGTTACGTCGTGTTTGGGCTTATATTTTCGTATTGACGAGAACTTTTCACAAAAGTCAAAAATAGAAAACTTTTTACAAAAAAGAAAACAACTTCTAAAAAACAACAAGAAAACTGTTTTATATGCATCGGGTCTAGATCTCGGTGGTTAAATAAATATAGACGCATTCCGACGACCGATGCACCTATCATCTTTTTAATTTCTTTCTTGCTTTTTGTTTTCTTGTGGCTTTTTTATATGTTTGAAGTTGGGATTTGTTTTAAAATGCTACAAAAAAAAAATAAGAGCCGGACTTTATAAAACAAAGAAAAGGACGAGAATACACTTTGTCAAGGCTCTAGAAACGTAAAGCCAGCAGCCCCGAATCCTATTCTCTAGTAGTCGTTGTTACAATTCGACAGTTACAAGTCATCAGGCAGTTTCGAAAAAACCTGAAACTGGGCTCGTTAGGTGAGTAATCCCTCAAAAATAAAAGATCCCATTAGTACTGAATTCTCAGTCACCTAAAGATAAGCTCCAACACGGTTACGTTATAAATTGTAAAGGAGTTCCCATAACTATATCTGATCTTTGCTATCGATCCCACAATGGGCGAGTCAAACTTATCTATGTGGAAAGTCTTTCGCCAATACGAATAAAATAAGCCCAAACACGTGGTAGTTGCAACATACCGTTCAGGGAGTTCCCTCGACTCTCTGTAGTCCTCCATTATCAAATCAGCTAAAAATCTTCACTGTTTACCAGTACCCTCAAAAATACACTCACATGTCTGGTTTTGACTCGATGCGTGCCTACAATATTCAAGAGTTGCCCCTCGATTTCTCAGGGCTTTCCAGATCCTCATCAGAACCTGGTCATTCCGAATTGACATCCTCCTTCTTTATGAAAAGTCTTTAACAATAAAACTAGCATTGCAACCTGTACAATCCTCTGAAGACTGCTTGTCTTTTATATATTTTCAAACGATCCTGGACATTCGTCTCCATGGAATTTTGATAAAATATTTATATTCAAAGAAGACGTCATACCATTCTCCACGATTTAAAACTACTTTGATTCATGTCCGCCAGTGTTTTACAAAATGATGACTACATTTCTGATGATGACTATAAAATGTTGTATATAAATAACTTTAATAAAATAACTTTTACAAGGTACTGGCCTACTATTTCAGTTATATTATAAAATAAGAAAATATTAACTATTTTGGTCTCACAAAATAGATCATAACTAGGTATGATTGTTCTAAACTGAACGGTTGGCGCGAGACTCACTTTTTATCTATACACGATTTGTTACGGATCCCTCGGTGCGTCGAGTCCGACTCGCACTTGGCCGGTTTATTTCTTTTAACTCTTTATTATTTTACGCTTTGATAATATTAGGAGAAACAGTGGAATTGGGGTGAAGGTTTTTTGTTCGGTTTAAATAGCATTTTGTGTTGTTTTACTGGCTTGCTTGAAACTTGTTTTGTCGTGTTTGAATAGTGCAAGGATTTTTAGGCGTAATACTCTTATTAGATAGAATGTTCATTGAGCTCATAGGAAGCTTACTGTTTTTAATAAACTTATATTAGAATTAAACAAATTAAAGAACAGAGAATAAGAGTGGTCACAAGCCTTATCCTAACATATCGTTTATTCAGTAAAACTCTTATTTGATTAAATACTTTAATTCTTATATCTCAATCTGGATTTGAACTGCAGGTCCAATTTTGCCCCTAAGGATAAAATTTATAAAGGACGAAAGCAGTTAAAATTGTTTTCCCAATCAATCTACTGGAGGTTAACAATAAAATATTTCCGTTACTCCAATCCAGTGTGTCAGCCGTTTTCACATTGATTGAAAACCTGTTAATATTCAACTTTCTTTGCCTCGCCTTTCCTTTATCTTGTATAGTACAAACTTTTCCCTTTATTTTTACTCGGTAAAAAACGTGTTGAAAAGCGACTGGGAATACTGTTTGAAGATTATAATAAATGTCATTTGGGAATATTGATGAGAGCCCAAATATGTACAATGGTTTTGAGGCAGTTTGGTAAAGCTTGAGAATTTGCCCTATTTGCATGAATAAATAACGTCTATTTATATATTTTCCGTTCGTTAAATGTCAAGGTAATGTTTTTTCAGGAATTGAGACTCGAGGCGTTGATCTGTATTTAAAGTAAGGAGATTTCTTTTGCTTTGTTTTATGAATAGAGTTTGTAAGTATGACTATTTAATTTGGAAATAAACCGTGCCAGGAATAGTCCTAACTAAATAAGGTACGTCTTCCTCTTTCAGAAATATTTCAACAATTAAGTATTATATAAACAGCAGTGCCTACCAGACGACATCTTTGAAAACTCACACAAAACACACATACACAACACTTGAACCTTAGACTGTCACAATTTCAAACGCAAAGGGTGTTACGTTTGTGATCTTTGTTCTTCATAATGAAGTATCTCTTGTCTCGGCTTTACCAGACAATAAGACTGTTTAGCCGTATCTTCGTAATTCGAGTGGTTTCGCACAAAAGCCCATGTTTACTTTGTATTGAAATGGAAATCCTGTTACAATTATAACGTATGAAAATCATGTGGGAGTACAGACTTTGATGTTTGTGTAAAAGGAATCTTGAATCCTTTTAATTGGCTGGAAGGGTCTGGAACTTGAATAATAAAAGCTGAGATTTTATTTCTTTCTTTGACTTGAAAATCTAAGAAATAATTATCGTTTATTAATTCAAGGAACACAAGGTTTTAATAAATTTTAACCTACATACAGGACACAGTTAGTACCTCAAGCTTTCATTAGCAAAAGGTTCTCGCCACTCCCGCAACAGATGGCGTTAGTAGTAGGTACTATAGTTTTTTCGTATCATTCAGTTTCAACTTGAATCGGGTAAGAGACTTCCAACTGAAAAAGATAATTAATATGAAGTATGTTTCTCATTATATCTGCAGATGAAACGCTAGTGGATAACGAAATTTGTGTATTTCAGTACAAGGTTGATATTTCAATCAAATTATTCCTTTAGCTTGCTACTTATAAAGTTATTTTTATCTTTGATCAAAAGAAATACTTTTTGATATTTGTACTTATACTCTTAGGGTACCAGTACTTTATTTTATCTATTTTTGCAAAGGTCATGAATAAATTCTTACATAGATCCTTGTCTTTTCATTATTTATAGCCAAAGAAATTATTAAATTTACTTTCTTTCTGACTACATAATGTTAAGACAGCTACTATTTTGGACAGCACTACAAAAAACGAATGAACTGTTACAGATATAATAATACGTTACATCGAGCACATGCTATGTCACTAACTCCGAACAAAAAGAAAACAGACATTGATTAAAAATAAAGCCTGCCTTGCGGTTTGTTCAATACTCATAACCCGTCTTAATACGACGGCACTATAAAAAGCCCAACAGGGTTACTTAATACGCGTCTAACAATCAACGTAACTTAAACATGCGATAAAGCAGAAGAGACCGGATTATGAAATGAAATTTCATTTACCTACTGTTTTTTATTTGAAATCATATTTTATTACTTCATCGCTACCGTGATCATAGTCTTCGGTGAGTCAAACAGATCGCTATCGTATTACTAAAACAGTCACGGGTGGAAAAAGTGCCGACAAAGCTGCGCAGGAGACATCGAGAGACGTATGGCGCGCCGTTCATGCTAACCGGACGTTTTTTCTTGCACGTTGCCGGTTGACGGTGGGACATACGGGCTTGATGTTTGTGAAACTAAGTTCCGTTGTGAAGATTTTTAGTTTGAAGTTTCCGAAGTTTTATTTGGGTAGTGCAACACTGTTTGAAGCTTGCTTGCTTCCAGTTGTGACAAATAAATAATGGCATACAAAAATATAATTACAGGAAGTTTTGTGTAAGATATTGTCCTCTGTTCAATTGTACGCTTTATTTGACATAATTAATAGTAGGTAGGTACATGTATGTTCAAGATATCTTAAATATTCACCGTCCTCAAGAGCAGTATGTCACGTTTATAAAGGCGCCTTGTCTTAAAACACAGCCTGCTTAGAATCTTGATATTGAATTCCCCAGACTTCAGAAGCCAGCCAGTGAGAGCTTTCATTACTCGCAAATCCTCTTCTTTTTGTCAGAAGCGAAAGGCCGCAAAGTTGTAGGCACGGTTCATTCAATTAATGGTCTTTTGAAGTGTTAAAAAATGGTGGTAGACATTCATTCTTTGATGTATTGTGCTTAACAAACGTGATGTTTATGCAATATGAGAGGTTCTAAATCAAAATAATTAATGTGTTTATAGCTTTTTATTAAGGGTTATGACGATACTAAAGTTTATTAATTTTAATTGTTCGGTATTTTTGGATCCTTTCTATGAATTTTATGTTATTTTTGATGTGTATGGAATTTAAAGTACAAAAGATTTTTCCTAAAATTTTATTTTAGTGGCATCACATAAAATAATGAATTACTAATTTATTCAAATATCCTTTTAACCCTCCAAAGATAGTTTTACCCAAAGCTAATGAGGCGTAACCAGAACACATATTGATATATTATTGCTGTACCAAAACTGAGCAAGGTGTGACGTCAATGGAGGTGCAACAAAAACAGTGAGTATGAAGATAAAACGTCGGCAATCCGAGTGGCAGGTGTTTAGCGTCACACCGATATTGATACTGTTTCAATCCGAGGTATGATTGGACAAGCTGGGGGACATAGAGTAGATGATTGGTTTGGCTGGTTGAGTTTGTGCCTATGTTGTTGTTTACTCATGGAGGATAAAGCTTTGTTTTATTTAGGTTTCGTGATTATTATTTGATATTTTACAGGTAAGTTTGAATGTTAAGTTTAATAGTAGTACTTGGGAAAGGTGGTGACGAAACATGGAAGTGTCAGGTAATACTTGAGGAAACTTCTGATAGTCAATTTTAAGGGGTTTTCTAGGAGGTCTAGGGGTATCCTACTATTAACTAATTATCTAGTTTAACTTTAAGATGCTAAGGAAAAGATATTGGAAGCTTTAACCAATATTAATAGGAACTGTTGCACATCTGTACATTTTTACACATTTACTCTTTAAACTGTACAACCAAATACTTGGCACCTGCGTCTGAGCGGCGACAAAACGCGACAGAATTTCTTCCCTTATCGCGACAGAAGCGTAACAAAACAAAATCGTTATCTTTTACAAAGATAAGACGAGGCTTTCGTCCGTGGTGTTAATTGGAGGCTAATGTTAGCCTTTCTTTTGTGTCGGCCTCTCAGATGCCCGTCGATAAGAAAAACCTGCGATTTTGTCGAAAAGTGAGTATCCGTGTTTCTTTTGTTTTTTTTTCATAATATTACTTCGCTTATCGAGAATTTAGCACGTATTAAGGTTATCGGTTCGTTAGAAGTGATATGTTAATTTTCTATTTAGTTACAGTGATCGTCCGGCTATGGAAGTTTACATATTTATGATTGTAACTTAGGTAGGCAATCTGACTGACTCATCACATAGTGCTACTACTAGATGTCTAAAGTCGAGGATGAGTATGATTCTGTTCTAGATTGGATAGTGTTATTAAGTTCAGTCAGTATAAATTCATCCAATCCAAGTAACTTACTAAGGGGGGAAAATTACGTGTATGCTTAATATGATGACAAGTTTTTGCTCACTTTCCGAAGAAAGAGGCGCGAAATGTTATAAACTTTTTCCCATAAAAACGTTATCTACCAAACTAGGAAAGACACCACATCCCTATTCTAAATTTAAAATTCACATAAACTTCACCGTCTATCATACTTATCCTTGGATACGTGATATTATGACTAAAAGACAACATTAAGGTTCAACCCGGTAAGGTGATAAAATCAGCTGTGATTTAAGATGGTCCTATCTTTCTGGGAAACCATAAAGATTATCTCACTTCACGCTAATGGAGCTGCTAATTAATAATTAAGGATCGGTGTAAGTGTTGCTTTGCACGAAACTAACTTTTGTTCAGGCGTAGTTAGCGAAACGTGTGGCGAACGATATGCTTTAATAGTTGTTTTTGAGGTTTAAAAGCACGTTATTGGTGGTTCTTGCAATTAATGTAAACGTGTTAATGGTGTAGCACAGGAGGGGACCGCGATGTTGTGTTTGGGTAAAAAGGTCTAGAACCCTTCACCATTATCTGCTGTGAGCGGCTATCTCGCGATGTGGCACGGCTGGTAAGCACAACTGAATACTGAAACGTCACTCAATTTTAAAGGTAGTGCACATATTATTCTGTTGCTATTTCATGTAGTTTCATGTAGCAAAAGGACAGCCGGATTTTTTTTAGTTCAACACTAAATTCCACCCACAGTTTCACTGGCGTCCCATGAAAACAGCTTCTCGTACTCGGGTCCTATCCTGTAATTTTGACAAAATTGGTATGTGCATTTGAGTATAGTAAAGTAAGAGATATACAAACACAGACACTTTTAATGTGATACGTTGTTTTTTGCAGGTGTACCTAGTTACACAGTAGGAAACAGCTTGACTATCCACTTTAGTATCTTTCTAATTCCTGGCTCAATTTCAAAGCTTGGTTTTTACTGTACTTTGTCTAATCCCGCGACTTTGTTGTTCTGTTAGTCAGTTTTATAACGCTTTTATGACTCAGGGCGCTTTTTTTAGACCTGAAACTTCTTACTTGTATAATAAAGTTAGTAAATTAAAGGACCTATCTATCTTGTACAAGAAACGCGATAAAAAAGGCAATGACACAGGAAATTGTATTCAATTATAATTTGATCAATATTAGGAAAATAAGGTTGGCTTTTATTGTAATCCGAGGATACCATTGTAAGTTAAATTATATTTTGATATTCTTATTACAATAATTCAGAAGTAGTAGATAGTATCTAAAGGTTAAAACAATATAGTTTGAAGTAGTGAATAAAACGTCCTTTGAAAGTCTCACGTATCTAACATGGAGTCTTTAGATGAGCTTCAAATTATGTGCAGGTATTCGAAATTAAACCTCATATTTTCTGTAACGCTGAAGGAAAAATATTTACGACGTAAAACAATATTATCCAATAACACCTTCAACGCTTTACTTTGCAGGCATTAATAATTAAATTACCACTACCTCATAACATGATTTCAGCAATATCAGTTAACAAGCTGTTAACCAGTTTACGCGATTATAAATTTTATTAACATTGTAACAGAATTGATAATGCCATAAACGTAGCGTAGTTTATTACAACCCTGCTTTCTAGGATTTATAAAGCTAAAGAGTTATTGAAGTCATAAAAGAAGAATCTTATAAATTAGAGATTATTTTTAATGAGCTGGGTTCTGAGTGAGGTCTTTGATTATAAATTTTTAATGCGAAATAAAAATTGTTAGTTGAATAATACTGCTTTGGTCTTTTGTACTTAATTATTTTAAGAATTAATTTTAGATATAGGCACTTTTTGGTACGTACATTCGGTGTACACTCTGGATAAGTTCTTGAAAGTGTTTTCTAGATTGTAGAACGTAAACAGAATATTGAAAGCGTAGGTACTGGTTTTCAGCAAGAAGTCGGTCGAAATTTGTAATTTTCAGATTTCCATCAACTGAAAATTTTAAGTCAATGTGATATTTTATCATTAGTGTAAAAATTATAATACCTCTTTATTTTAAGCCTTATGTTTGTTGTTCTTAAAAAATATGAAAGGTGACTATTAAATACAAACGATTTAACTAATTTTATGATGCTTGATAAAATTGCTGTTGATATCCACATATTTATAGAATCATAAAACAACGCTATAAAGATGCATTGCAAGTTAAGTTTGACTTTGATATTATTTGTAAAATATTTTATTGTGTTTTTGAGAACTTTATGGGTGAAGTTTATGACGTTAGAACATATAAAAATATTTTATGCTTTCTAAATATTTTTATTTGAAGTTACGCCTAGTACTTTATGTTCAATCAAAAGGCAAATAATTTAATTTTGATACAACAGTATAAATGACTTTGTTTACAATTCGTAGCACTTTTATCAGCTTTAATATTTTTTATAAGTTATTAATTTAATAAGTCACTTCAATTATAGTGATGTCATGGGTGAAATGACAATCTGGTAGCAGCAATTAGTTCTTTCCTCAATTTTTCATCTGTAATCTGTGCATTAACAAAATAATTAAGGTTTTTGAATATTTATGAAGCTCTCCCGTAACACTAGAAATATTTATTGTTCTGTCTACCGGCAATATTGCATGATTATATACCTAGTGTTTGCGGTTATAACTGGATTTTAACCACACTGAAAATTAAACAGTACATTAGAAAGCCTAATACTGTCATTTATAATTCATAGTATTCAATATTGTAACAACAATAATGCTTACATTTCAGAAATATCTAGATCAAAATTATTTCCCATTTTGTAGTACCTGTAGGAAAAGTCTACTTTAGTTTTCCCAAGAGTGGAGCAGAACTAGGTTAAATTATTTTATGCGTAGGCTGTAGTATGTACTAAACTCAATATATATGGCAAAAAATAACTTGATACTCTAGGGATTATGTTGAGGGACGCTCCTTAAATGAATGTAGCGACAGAGAGGAACCCTTACGCTATCATTACACTAGATCCTTTACACACACATGTAAGAGGAACCCAGGTCTTTGAACGATCTTCATTAAACTAACACCTGTTAGTACAAAATATGGCTATTACTTTCGCCGGTAATTCACCGTGCTAAAGAGTTTCGCTGAAGCAATTTCCCAGGTCCCGGTAAATGCACGATGTCACTGACGGTGCATCGCGTGACTCGACACCAATTACTCGCAACTTGGTTTGTCTCCTTGCAATTAGAGAATTCCTAGGCGTCAGCGTGTGGGAGAGTTATTTGGACTCGTTTAAGTAAACTGTTCTGTATTTTCACATGAAAATTATTTTGCTACGTCTGGTGTGGTTTGTTCTTTGTAGTGTTCTGGCCATGTGTTGTGTTTCATTCATAGGGGCCCGCGACTTACTGTCTGGTGCAATTTGTTGCTGACTTCTTACCTTCTTACTCTGCTGTGTGTCTGGAAAATTGTTCAATTTTTAAAACAGGAACTGACCGTCATTTGTTTGTCAGAGTATATTGTGGCGTTCTGGATGTTTTGGTAGCCATCAAAATAGGTTTGTCTACTGTTAGGCCTGTATGACTTTCAATTATTATTGTGTATTCTGGTACTAAGATTAGTGCACATAAACAACAAAGATATACATTAAAAATTAAACAACACAGCCAACTGATTTACAACTCCAACAAACTCAAACTGACCGCTAGACTTAATTTTATTGCCATGTTTACTAGATGTACCAACACTTCTAACCACGGTTCCTAACATATCCAGTGTCTACTATCTTTGTTCTACACTTGTAAAGCTATTTACACAAGTCGCATTTTAGCGATAGCTTACATTTTCATATTGCGGTAATGAGCGTTTTTTGATGTCGGAATTTCTTCACATCCGCACACACGGACTTTGAATTGTATGGTGTTTTTTATTCAGGGTGATTATGTAAGATAGGTACTTGAATAGTTCTATGTAATTGTCATGTGATTTCAATTTTAATTTGGTAAAGAATTTTAATGAAACTCTAACATAATTAAGCATATTTTTTTTGTGACAAAACATTTTACTAGGCTTTCCTAAGGTGATAGGTATTGTGGTTGTTTCTTTGGATTTGTTATAGTGGTCAAACGGTTTGATTATTTTTTTAAATTTAGTTTTTATTTATTTACTAGCTTCCGCTCGCGGTTTCATCATGGTCCCGAGATAACTGACTCCGTAGCCGGATGGTGACAAAAACTCCTATGTCCTACAGCCTTGTCCCGGGTCTAAGGTACGTTAGCTTAAACGGTTCAGAAATTCTTGAGTAGAGAGTAACTAACACGACTTTCTTTTATATAGATCTAGACTTGTTCACACTAAAGCAAGACAAAAATAAATCGAAATGCTTTATCTCAAATACCCTTAAAAAATCAACAAAAGGACGATAGTTGATTCCTGAACAAATGCCATCACAAACGAAGGCTGATATTAATTTGGAGCGAAATCCAAAGATTACGGTGCTGTACTCTTTTGAACATAAAAACTTCATTTTCATAATGCGAGGGGCGCAAGCTATAGAGCGGAATTGTTACGCTTTTCCCGTACCTTTTGTTCATAAATATTTTTTTATGGTCCTACGTTACAAATGTATTTTAGACTGATATATTATTTGTGTTTAGATTTTTATATAATTTACTTAGTTTTTACTTTATTAAGTTAATATGCGATGTTTATCTTTACATTGTCTTGAAACCTATGGGCACAGTTTAAATATATATATTCTCTTGCTACTGGGTCTCCTTGCTAGTTACAAATCATAAATCTATGTAGAAAGAAGAACGATATCTGTAATTAACAAGATTTAAGACTAGAATTTTATGTAAACCTAATTACCTAACTTCCCTAACAAAAAGTGCTAGTTACAGTATTGTATGACCTTTCGTTTTACTGCTCATTCAAACTTGTATAATGATACAACTATGTTTTCTCAAACTTAAAATCTTTTCCTTTTAAACTAGGCATGACCACACCTACAACAAACTTCCTACAAAAAAAAGTACCAAAAGGAACCGCTCATTGACCTACATTGCACCTTACGAAACAGCAAGCTAAGGTTCGCAGCATTCAGGAGCTGTTCAAGCAATTTTTTCCTCAAAGGTCAGGCTTGGATGATTTACTTCCTCAATATTACGGCCTGAGACAGGTGGGCGCGGACACTGATTTAACTTTCCAGGAAATATGGCGTTACTTCTACTGAAGAATAAAGTGGACGAACAAGATTTTTTTTTCTTGTAATTATGTTGGGGTATGCTGTGGGAGGGGCATTAGTGATATTTTTTATGTGTATTTTAAGATATAAGCGAAATAAGAGTACCTACCTACTACTACCTGGTAGTTGGTACATATGATATGTAGATAATAAGTGAGCTCTTTAAATAATATTATGCTTATTGAATCATTTGACAAAATTTTGTATGAAAGTTAAATGTTTTGTTCATTAAAAAGTGATTCAAAGTTGTCATTTTTCTTAAAATATTTCGACTTCTACAGATTTTGCTATGGTAACTAACACAATAGAGATATATCAAGGGACATGTAAAGATACGAATTAAAAGTAGCAGTCCCCCGCAGTTTAGTTGACCTAGTAAATAGTAAAGGTAACATATGTATATACTTTCAATATCTATTATGACTGACTACAAAAGGCCGATACCTAATTTTCTTTGAAAGTGTAGTACAGTCAGCATGCTAACTTGCAATACCTTCCCCGGGCATTGTCAACATGGGCCGCTCGTAAAGCATCCAGTTAATGCTGAAATTGCTCGGCCGATGCACACAAAGCCGATTGCGGCCCTGACACCATTTCGATGTCCGATGCCCTATATTGATGATCTACAGCTATTTAATTAGACACAGAGCTTTTTTGCAAGAAAAATAGAAAAACTTCTCAAAATTAAATTGTTATCAAACTTTGTCTATAAAATTTTGGTTATTTCAGTATATAATTTTCAAGAAATGTAGAAAGTAGCAGAAATATATTTTTTTAATTGTAGTGCGGTACTAAAGTGACCCATACATACATATAGGTAGCCACATAAATACAGTTAAGTGCCGACTATTATAAAGGTGGACCTATTATTGGCCCCTTCAGAACGCCTCAAATCCACCGGTCTTATCTTCCCTTGTCATTTATAACCGAGTATCACGGAATGACGTTTCGAGTGGGGTTCCGCAGGGTTTATTCCGGGGGTTAATTTTGCGAGAGGGCTCGTAATGATTCGCCAGCAAGCCAGCTTAGTGCATTCTGTAATAAGGATGTGTTGCCAGTCATTTGGACGTAATATCCTGGTTGAAGGCAAATGTACCATCGTGATACGTAGTAAATTGAAATATATTAGAGCTGTACTCGAGAGACTGGTTTTAGTTCGCCTTTTGACTTAGATGAACTACGGACATGGAATGATAATTAAACCATAAAGCACGTACGCACTAGAGATAAATTCCTGACACTGAAAACACATCATAATTTCAAGCACACCTGTTTCAAATGCCCACAAAAGCAATTCGAACGAGACACCAGCAGCAAATCCCACCAAAATTATCCTTTGCCAAATAAAACCGCAAGCTCAAGTAATTAATTCAATTTATTAGTCAATATCGTGCCAAGACTCCCAAAGCCGTATATACCTTTCGGAGAACAGTATATGAATTATAGTGGCATACAAGTATTTTAATGCGTTTCCAGCGTGTGTGATGTATCGGCAAAATAAATATAAGTGGAGTAAAGGACGGCCGACGCGAAAGGACATTAGTCATGTGTAATAAGTTCCGAGCGAAGATCACGATTTATAATTGTGCCATTTGAATTTAGTAGCGGGTCGTGGTCGGCTTTTGTTTTGTTCAGATTCTATATTATGATAATTTACAACAATAGAGGACAAAAGAAAGGTGGGTTTAAACAATTATTTCAATGATTCATTCAAAATTAAAATGAACCTACTTCGCAATGTTCAAACACTAATCCCTTTAACGTAAATACAAGCCGTCCAGCAACAATTTCGCTCTGCATTGCAATTTCATGTATTGCGATTTCACGGTAAAGGAACTTTGATGCAATATTGTTCGCAGTGATTCTAATCAAATAGCCACAGGCAAAAACTGGGTCAAACGATGAAAAATCAATGGTTTGACTACCAACACTTGGTATTGCCATATGACTATGAATGCTATTGTGTCCGAACAGATGACAAGTTAAAGGTCATTGGGAACTGAATGCACGCGAGTTTTATGAAGACCATTGAGACTTCTATAGATGTGGATTTTGCTGAATATTTCAACCTGGGTCACACCACGTACTTACTGCAAAAAAAAAAAGCAGGATTTGGCTACTCATTAATCAGTATACACTAGTCTTAAATGTTTTTTTTTTGTCTTTGACTAATGTTGCAAATTGTTGCCTTACTCCCTTGGACATATATTTTTTGTTCAGATACTTGAATGTTTTATGAGTAGCACACTGCCTTTGGCCTGCCTTCTTATCCATACACGTAATACTTAGTTAAAACTTCTACTGTATCCACAATCGACAACACTGTAGTATTAAACCGTTAAGATAGCTTAAATCAACAGCCATAACTGCATGCTTTGAAAAGCACTATATACGACGTCATAGCAAATTTGGAATTTATTCATGACCTAAACAACAGCGGCGTGGCCAAATTGTTTCTGGGCTATTCACTAAAATTTAGCATACCCTCATAACGTAACTTCCGTTTTTATAATAGCGAGGTAGCCGACCCTAAAAATGAAGAAAATTTAATAATCGACAAGAAATTTCCCCGCATAGACCACTGAAAAGGCATGACCACGGAGAATGTTTTACGACAACTTTTATGACGTCACGTATTTTGTACCTTTATTAGCTGTAAATTTTGGACCAATATTTTTGAATATGTGCTGCAGTAAAACTGTAACCAGCCTTTGCAGTTAAGACTTTGCAAAAACCCGGGTGCAACCACAGAAAACCACTAGTATACATAGCTTTCAAAATACTTCAAACGTATGTCTTACATGAGTAAGTAAATGTCACAGTACTCTTATTTCATCTTGTGGTAAATAAAACAGTCTAGAAATGTGAAAATCATATTACACAAAATTCTGTGCGAAATATCTTACATTATGTTTCAGCTGTCTGTCTCCTTTCAGCGATATTCTAAATAAGATAAGGAACTTGACGCCTTCATGATTCTCGTATGTTTTATTTCCATGCAAGAGACTTGTGAAAAATTGGTATCAGCAGGACTATTCCAATTTTGGGGTTCATCTGAGGCATGATGATAAATCATCGGCTTTAAGACGACATACTAGTAACAGATATAAATTAAGGATATAAAAATCAGTGATTAATTTTCTTTAAGACATTAACTCATAGTCTCCCATATCAGAATGGAGTGAAAGCTCAAACCAAAACCATACACACTCCCGAAAATAAAGTTGATATATAGGACACCAGCTGTTTCGGCGTCGAAAACAAAATCTCATATTTCAATACACGAACTCGAGCAACGTATATTTAAAGCAAATAGAGAACTAATGAGTCGTTATGCAACGTGTGTTGGCGTTGCACAAAGCACAGCAGTTTGCAAGTTTGCAGCAATCACTTATGTTGCTGAAACAGATTGCGTGTTGCACGAACACGTTTGTAATGGCCCTTCATTTGTTGTTTAGTTTGTGGCCGATATGAATATCGTTGTCCTGTTTTAAATTGTCGCTTCTGTTGATATGCGTACTTTTTCCCGAGATTTTTGTATGCTGTTTGTGTTTTGGCAAGAAACGTCTCTTGTAGGTTAGATACTAATTTTATATCTGTCATATCATTGAGATCAATTGTCGTCACTAGCTAGCCTTCATTTGTTGTTTAGTTTGTGAGCGATATGAATATCGTTGTCTTGTTTTAAAGTGTGTATAGTGTCGCTTCTGTTGATATGCGAAATTTTGTATCAAATCTATCTCATTATGGTTATAAATCAATTGTTTACTTATCAAAGTATTGGGATAAACTGTCCTATTTAAAAAAAAAAAAATTGTGTAAGTACAGTCACAAAAATATTGCAAGCGAAACATCATAGGTCTTCATATCATATCATATCGTTGAAACATACTCACATGAAAATAGCAAATGTTATTTTAATCATTACAAAAAAATACCTCGTCGATTATCTCAAATCATATAACTGGTTCATAAAGATTAGAAAAAAACGCATCTTGATTAGATGACGCATCATAAAGCTAATAGCCTTTTAATCGATTTGTTCCTAATGGCATGACACGCTTCATATGTTCAATAAATGATTTCTAGATACATAAATACCATCATACCTATTTAATATATTTTTTTATGCCCGAACTAATTAATTTGCGTCAAATTAATATTCCACAAATTGACTTATTTATTTTTACAGAGAGTCCAAATATTTGTCGAAAATAATAATTTCACATGTATTCCGTTGTAATCAACATGTTGATTTCAATTCCAATCTGTCCTTAAACAGAGGTTCAACCAAAATAAACGGTAATACAGCACCAATCCCCCTACATACTGCTACTGACGAGAGATTTAGGGCTGATAATCCCATGATCACCCGCTTGACAGATGGATTGTTAATCTCAGTTAGATGGTATCACAGTACAGGTGGATCTATTGCTCATTCGTCTGATATAATCGGCTGCTAGATTTAATAGCTATTTATATCACAAACGGGATGTAGCTCTGGCAGTTTAAGCTACCACATGGCTGTGAACAACAATAAAAATATGAACAGTCACGACCCCATATAAATATAGTCCAATTGTACAGCCTCACTGCATGAATCTCAATACTCGGACAAACACGCGCTTGACCATTTTTTATTTAGTTCAATTACAGGAGAATTAAAGTCGTTGATGAGGCGCGTACAACGCTCCACTCGATGATTCAAAACATCAGAAAAACGCGTACAAGAACAGCTCTTAATTCATAGTAACAATGGTGGTTATTGCGTGTACATAATTCACGCATAACCAAACTCATTGCGCAGTACAATCATGTTGAACAATTAATGTTGATTTCTATACCGCTATTTGATTTGTATCTTGGTCTAACAGTACAAGGTTGTATGGGAAATGCGCCAATTAAATCGCTATAGAGCAATCGGAGCTATCGAATAGACGGGAGGATCAGACATTGTCGATCTAAAACAATAAATGGTAGATTAGTTTGCGTGTAAGCCGCTATTGTTCTGGAGATGGGCCCATAAAGGAAGGATTTAACGCTTTGCTATTTAAATGAGACCTCTGAATGGATAGATATTACAATGCCTACACACGGAGATGTTAGAGGGGAAACGAACCTTGTTTTAATGAATTTGATAGCCATTATTGGGGAGTCTATAAAAAGGAAACAGTTTTTGAAATGTTGATTTTTTTTTTACAAAAACACAATACTAAACAACCTAATCCTATTCATACTATACTTAGAACACATTTAAATAATTGTCCAGCCAGGTAGGTATAAAATATAATGAATAAGACCTATGGACTAAGAAGTTTGTAACTGTTCTACGGTACCTCAATAAATTGCCTGTAATCTTCCAGTCTTCAATTCACGTATGCCATATAATCCATACGATGAGCATTTCGCCGATCGTGTAATTTCTCAAGATATAAGAGACATAAAAGCTAATGATACTAGCAGGTTGGGCGGTAATGACTGCTGTCAAAACACATTATTCATGGCAAAAGCGATCAATGTGCGTAACATAGATGAAATATTGGAGCCAGATACGCTATCGGTTAGTTGGTTTCAGAATGAAGCAATATTTTTTGGTGCGTAGAATGGAAAACCGTACTTTATATACAGTGTATTTTGAAATATGTATGAAACAAAACCATATAGATTTACCAAAAATAAAGAATCCTAAAAAAACAGGCACTAAATGACAATAAGCTTGGCTGTTATTTGAACATCTTTGGCAGCCGTTAAAGGTAGTCAGAAGCATGTAAGTCTAACAACGAGGCTTTCCTAGTGGTGTTAAGTTGCCCGGGTAACTGGGTTGAGGAGGTTAGATAGGCACTCGCTCCTTGTAAAACACTAGTACTTAGCTACATCCCCTTAAATTGGAATCCGAACCCAACATAGTTGGGAAAAGGCTATACGACTAAATGATTATAAACCAAAAAACAGCTTTACATAGGTATCATAGTTAATTCCTTCTTCTTATTAGCTTAACGTGTTAGTTTTTGTATTTCTCCATATAATTTTTTTGTTGTCGTGTTTTCTGCCTTTTAATTTTAAAAATATTGCCATATTCACCATTCTACTTCTACGCTCCTAGCTGCGTACGTAATAACGACGCGTCCTTCCGGGGACGGCGTGAGATAACTAAGCTAATGGTGGTTCGATGGCTGCTGTTAAGTAGGTTATTTGTACACAGATGTATGTGACGTAAGGATATGGAGTCAGCTGATTGATGTAGGGCGTTCTTGAGGAAAATTTTGATTGAATTTAAT
The DNA here is from genome assembly GCA_033682625.1 of Helicoverpa zea x Helicoverpa armigera. Classification (NCBI taxonomy): domain Eukaryota; kingdom Metazoa; phylum Arthropoda; class Insecta; order Lepidoptera; family Noctuidae; genus Helicoverpa; species Helicoverpa zea x Helicoverpa armigera. Next base: position 119,359 of record JAWIIS010000134.1, read on the forward strand.
CTCTATAAATTCTATGGGGTGTGAAGAATGGGTGGGTCGACTTTTCTAACTATGTGTTCTTGATCATTTAACTGTCAACATAATTTTAAGGTAGGTAATTTCTATTTGTTATATTCTTTGAATCTTTTTGATAGAATAGAGAATAGCAGCCTGCAATCTCAATATATCAATATGTATGAACATACGTCTATGCTGGTATTTCGTATTGATAAACAAGTAGAAGTTATCGAAATGAGGAGATCCGTAGACGAACTAAAGTCATCGATATAGCCCACCGGATTAGCAAGTTGAAGTGGCAATGGGCAGGCCATATTGCTCGCAAAGCAGATGATGATGATGATGATGAAACAAGTGCTGGACAGCCGGTTTGACGGCTTCAATGGAATCTTAGCGAACGAGTAGAGCGCTGTCCAGTAAAACCTTTGAGATAACCTACAGAAACAGATAATTCCATACCATAGCTTTTATTACCCATTATCAAGTTAGATGAACAATGTTCTCGCTTTATGGTAGAAACTTTTCAATGAACCTCTTCTACTCTTACGTAACCTGCAACAACATTTAAACCAAACAACACCACATCTCAAACATCGATAAGTATCCGATCAAAACCTAATGACATAACCCAACTCGATTTACATTTCGATATATTAACAATCGATTCTCATAAACGGGTGCTTGAGCGCTAATATAAACAATGCATACAAATCAGCTGGGTGAAAGCTTACGTGGTCATTGACCCTAGATTTGAGATATGTTTCGGTGATGTATGAGTTGTGGTGAACGGAGGCTAGTTGGTGGCGCGGGGTCAAGTTCAATGGGTAAGGTGGGGTTCACACTCGCGACTGTGAGGAAGATGTTTTAAACGAGTACCTAGTAATATTTAGTCGTAATGTCCTAAAATTTTATAGTGATAGAAAACTTTATAGTGCTTTCGGTAACGAATGTGAAATGTAAAAAATAAGTTTGAGATTTTTGTATTTTTAATTTAAGCTGAGACAAAAAAAAATATGTAAAAAAGAAAACACATTTATTTTAAGAAAATACATTACCATGAATGGTAATAAATTAAGATTTTTAAATGTTTTTTTATTCTTTTTGAATGTATTTTAATATCTTACATTCACACATGTTGTAGATACGTACATAAAATAATGTAAGTATCTCCATTGTCTAAAAATATAAGTATAGAAAAAAATATATACGAAACTATATATGTATACGACAGTTCACAGTATTACTCATCGTTGCTAACTGCACGCGACCTGTCACTGTTTACTTATCACGATTTACAGTGGCAATGAATTATTGAGAGGGGGATGTTGGCCCCATAGTTATCTATGCGTAAAAGCCCCACCAACATTGACGCCACATCCTGGATCCAACGTTTGGCAATCATTACTTGAGCACTTACTCTATAATATAATCGACAAATGTTTGATCCAATATTGGCAATAAGTCATCAAGCATGCATGTTAAAAGAGTTTTAAAGGGTTAACCTTTGCGTGAATTAATGACATAAATATTAGAACATTAAAATATGGAATCTTAATAATGTGCATTCGTTATTGGTCATGTCAAGATAATTAGAGAGATATGTTTATTTATGGGTTAGATAAAAATAGGTACCTATTATTTTATTTTACATACGAATATAATTTATATAAGCGACATCGATGGTCGATTGTAAAGTATTACATATTGTTAAAAAACTGCATCATAAAAACAGTTATTTCATAAATGAATTACCCACTTGCAAATGGAATAGTTTGCTAAAGTAGAAAATAAGAATAATAAGTAATTTTTTTCTTTAGCACTGGCTGTACCCCACAATCTTTAGGGGACTATTTCTTACACCCAACAGAAAGTTGCCTCTCCAGGGACCTATCTGTCTCTATCGTTCAAAAAGATTCAACTGTTTTGCCGAAAATGCATTACGAATGGATAAACTAACTCACTATTCGTATTAAGAATGACATAAATAGAACCTCGAACTAAAAAAAAATTACATAAAAAATATTTTAAGATGTGGCTGAGCTTTATTTGTAAGACCTTTGAAAATTTTATATTTTTACAAGCTTCTGCCAGCGGTTTCACCCGCATCCCGTGGGAGATACTTCCCGTAAAGGGATAAAAAGTAGCCTATAGCCTTCCTCGATAAATGGGCTATCTAACACTGAAAGAAATTTTCAAATCGGACCAGTAGTTCCTGAGATTAGCGCGTTCAAACAAACAAACAAACGCTTCAGCTTTATAATATTAGTAAAGATTTTGTGTTCAATATGTACTCACTAAAACATACAAAATATATACAAACTAAAACTACTTATCTTTATACAAAACTAAAAATAAAATACTATATACAAAACATAATTAAGACTTTTGTACATACCCATATTTGCAAAATAAAATTCTATTCTATTTTATTCTACGGTCCCTACGTAGCCATAGTGAACGCGTCTTTACAAACTGTTTTCAATCACTGTCAATTCTATAGATTACGATGACTTATGAACTCCATATGAGTCAAGTATTTCCCATTATCTGTGTACCAAACGCGATGTTTTACGCGGTTTCATTTTGGACTTATCAAAGTAGGTATGAGGAATGGGAACGTATTATATTAAGTGTGCCTTTTCTTAACACACTTTTAAGAAATACTCGTAGTTCAAATCAAGATTTTTATGCTTCTGAAAATTAATTTTAGAACCACAATAATGAGAACATAACAATGTATTTCTATAGTAAGTATGTAAGTATATCTTTTTTTTCTAGATTGCTGTACATCAGAGACTCTCACAGGGACATGTAAATCGTAAGTATTTTTTTGTCCATTGTACTATGCATGCTAGCTACAAGATTAATCAATAAATATCAACCATTAATGGAATAATCACGTCCAATAGAGCTTTAAATTATATTTACCTATTCAACATATTCCTAAAAGAAACAATGTCCAACATAGAAAGTTCTAGCAACCCGCCTTAACGTTCCAAATAATTACAGAAATTAAAATTGCTTTAATTAGTAACAAGTAGAGCTAGCTCAGAGCGATGTAGACCGTTTGTTATTGTAATGGAAGTATTCCATGAAAATACTAGCGTTTGACTTAGTAAATTATTTCTTACAATATTTCATACTTAAAGTTTAATCACAGTATTCATTTACTGACAAGGCCACGAAAGCAGGGAGAGATTTGACGTTTTTCATTTGTTTTGGCGCCATTTTCTGACTGAAGTGTAGCTATGTTTTTTTTAAGAATTATGCTTTTAGGTTAATATACTTTTAGTATAGATAAGGGAGAGTCATTTAATGTCATATGTAGTTTTATTGATTTTGTCATTGAATTTTGTCGTCAAAGGGTACCTGAATGAATTTATTTGTGGGTGACAGTGAGTTTAGCGTACTAAGCGTATTCTGAAAACTCATGATTAATTTACAAGCAATCAATATAATAATTACCGCAAAACCTTTTAATTTCCACTTCATATAAACACTCTATTAAGTTTTCAATGCACTCTTAGTCCCTCATTACTTTCACGTAGTGATTAATTTACAATTACACTTGAATACGTCCAATTTCACGTTAATCGCCGTTTTCAAAGCCCCAGTCAATGCATGTCAACTGCAAAGTGTGACAACCACTAATCATGACTCACCAAAACACAAATGCACTCAATTCACGCAATCTTCAACCTTATTTCGATGGAACAAGGTCTGTTTTGTATGTAAATGTTACTTGGTTTTTAATGGGTTCGTGTTTACCACAAATATTGTTCGTTGTAAAAAAGAAATATTTAATTAGGAACAAATTTAAGTTTAAATAATGTTAATTTGTGACACGCGTATGCAAAACGGAAGTGGAATTAAGCCTTTGATTATTCGTTTGCCGCACGCTGGTATTAAAATAAAAAAATGTATTTTTGTAACGAATGAAAATAGCCCGTTTAAAAATATTACACAAAAGACGCAGTGCATAAAAACACAATAATTAAGTCATTTTACAAAAGGATATGATAATGAAAACCATTTTCATTACACATTCACATTTACATACAATAAAATAACTGAAAAACAAAGACAGTACATTTATTTATTTAAAAAGAGCTTTTAAGTTAAATACTTATTAACCTCATTTTCACTATCGAATAGCAAGCAAAAAATCTAAAATAGCAAAAGAAATATCACTGGCCGTTTAGCTTGATAACATCTTTATAGACCTTAATATAGTCTCAGACAGCCGAATTCCTTCTCGTATTTTCTCCCCCGTCACTTAGGTTCAATTAGGTTTATCTATCATCGGATTAGTCTGTTCCCCAACATTCGAACCCTCTAAATTACATTAAAGGGAGCAAAAAAAGTGACGACTCATACTTGGCCTAAGGAAAGTTTGTCTGACTTGAAAAAAATAGATTCGATTTTTAAATATTCCAATTATGGAATGATTGAATTCTTGTGATGCTGGCTGGTTGAGAGTTAGTTAATTGATTGTAAAATGAGGTTTTTATACGTAGTGACCTCTTTTGATGAATGAGAGATGTGTTAGTTCAGTTGAGCGCTGGCAGATGGCAGTAGTGGTTTGAGTTGCAAAACATAAAACAAACAAATTAAATATGATTCATGTTATGGTTATTTTTATATATGATTGAAGAATTACGCTTAGTCACATAATAACTAGTTTTCATGTCATATCAGTGAACAATTCCTACCTACATAAAAGTATTCTAATTTGTTCGTTCCTAAGGGAGTATTATGTGCTCGTGTACTCAGAAATGTGTTACAAAATATTCTCCTGTCGTATCATATACATATGTACCACATAGTACTGTTACACACTGAATTTTGACCAATATTTACTGGCATAATTACCATTCAGGATACCTACATCAAAGAATAGGTTCACACACAGCTCTGTTTTTGCCAAGAGGTAAGTAACTAGGGTTATGAGTTATGACTATGCCTCATTACGTATTTCAATTTACCCTTTCAGAATTACCCCTGCTATCGGGCTTAGACACATTTTGTTTTCCTTGAATTTGCAGACGGGACTTTCCCCCACCAAATCTGATAGCAGTAGCTCGTAAAGCCATTTCCCCTCGGCTTCAGAACAAACCTCAAGTCATTCGTTAGTCGTTTTACAAGAGCACATCTCGATACCACGCGAATGGTTTCGGCACGTGTCATCCGCCCCTCAGTGATAGCGGTAAAATGTTTGCTGTTTACACGATACTGGGGTAAAGGTGGGGCGAGTTTGAAAGCGGGGACTTATTTGCGTTTCTGAGGCTCAAGTTTATAAAACCTAAACGTCTTTTCTTAAAACGAGTGTTTACTACGTCAACATACGTCGTCATCAGTTGTCTTCCGTCAAAAAACAGACAGAGTTTCTAGCGTAGATAACCATTATTCATTTAAAATTCTATAAATAGTTATTTGTGTACTATACGCAGTTATTTTGTAAGCCTAAATATAGCCACAGAATATATGTAGCATAAGATGTTATTTGTCAGGTTTTTATTGTAGTCTTGTTCGTTTTGACGTAATTAAAAGCCTGATGAGTTGTAAGTGGTCCATTTATTACTTACCTACGTATTTATGTTTAATTATCATTGGCATTCAAGTTTTACGACCATGTTACAAAAAAAAAAACTTCGGCCAAATTGGCACTGTCATGATGATGAATCGAAGTCAACTGTTGCAACCTTTATTTTATTTTAATGAGGGAAATCGTCAGAAGTGCCAATTTTTTAATTAAAACTATCACCACTGTGTTCAGTAAAATTAGTTTTAACCGACTTTCCATAAAGGAGGATGTCATAATTGTTTAATGTTTTGTCTTACACATCTCCATTGCTTAAGATTACACCAATCCATTCCATCCGAACGTAAAAAAACCTTTTTTATTCTCGATACCAGCTAACACTACGACCGCGCCCCAAATGTAGTTAGAGATTTTTTCATTGATATCAACACCCCTTAGGAATAAATCAAGTTTGTTATTGATTGGTAGTTAGTAACGCCCCGGTTAATTCGGTTTTCTTCCTCATTTGGGGGTTCACGTTACATTATGATAATGTATGTGAGAGTTTACGAACAAGCTTTTTATTGCGAAATGTGGGACGTTAAATTAGGGGGTTATTTTGCAAGTTGTTTGCTAACTTTTATGGTTCTGATGTGAACTATAAAAATGTGACCATTATGGCAAGCTTAGATTTATACGAACTAAACGCATTTCTTCATGAGATTTAAAGTTAGGAATTCTAAAATTGGTTCCCATCGGTGCGACCACTTCTAAAGTTAAGAACATTATAACATTAAAAGCTCTAGATAGCTTTTGAATTAAACTAATTAATGCACATTCGATCATGTTTCAAATTATTTTAGAATGAACGACGTAAGCTTTTTAGGTTTACTAAAATTATTATCTATATAGTGCTCCTAAACATGCCTTTAGATTTTGCTGTTTGCTATCAAAATTACACTCACAGAAGATATTCGGAAGGAATACCAAATCATTTTCATTACGGATTTCCGCAAATGAACCGTCGGTGAGCGAGCCTTGAATGCTAAATTTGATTTTTAGGAGATTACCATATTTTAAACATTAAAGTGTTTGAGGTCATTGACTACGGAATCTTCATGAGCTTAGATAACAATATTTACATTAAATATACCAACAAAAATACTTCTATTGAAATAAAATGGGAGAAAATATAGTTTTGTTTAGTTATTTAAATAAATGACACTCGGACTCAGATAATGGAATAAACAATTTTCTTATAAGTAATGTCAATGACAAGTTGAAGCGATAAAATATAATAGTCTAATAAATACGACACAAAAAAATAGTAAAGATATAACATTTTGAATATGTTAAGAAAATAAATAAACAGAAAAGTTTCCGCAAACTTAATAAAACAACACGCTTCTAACGGTACTTTAAAACCGTTTATACACTGATGGTGTGATTAGGGTCAATTCCCACTGAAAGAGCAGCGGGCCGGCAGCGGCCGTAAGAGCACGGAAAATGTAAGAGCGCGGCGCGGTGCGGCGCCGCGCGGCGCCGCGCGGCCCGCCGCGCTCGCGCTCAATCCCTTGCAATTTCGGCCGCTGCCGGCCGCTGCCGGCCGCTGCTCCTTCAGTGTGAATTGACCCATTAAAAACCAGTAGTATTAATAAGTCAAGACAACGACGATTTGGTTTTATCTATAGGACACAGCACCCTAGGGCTATCTACGAATCTCTAAGATAACCTCGAAGCCATAAATCAATAGAAACCTAACACCAAAGATTAGGCATTTATGATTTATGACTATAATCAATATGCTTCCTGGATTTTAGATATGAATGTTTTTAGACAGCGATAATCGCTAAATACTTTGCCATAAATCATACAATAGTGTGTCCCAAACCGTTGGGACAACGGAGAACAAAATGACTTGTGGAGATGTCATAACGCAATATCTCCTAATAGAGTAGCGCGCCAAAAATGAGGGTGTTGGGACCACGAGGAACGTTACCAGCTCCGCCTTTCATACGCTTTCCTTAGAACTTGCCCACTTTTTATTAAAAATAAAATCACCAAAAAATCAAGACCAATCTTTGTTGCCTTGTTAGTTCTAGTAACTCAGACTACATAGTTTTGATTACGCCTACCTTACGTTCACGTACCTATAAGAAGACGCCTAACCTAAATCTCTTTTGACATCTTTTTTTTTTTTTTTTTTTTTATCGACGTAAAATCATCAAATGACCCCTCCCGCTGTGGGTTAGCAGCGGTGAGGGAGTGTCAGACTCTTACTGACTAAAATCGTCGTGTTCCGTCATAGGCCTTTTATGTACCAGGGCCGCGGTATCTCTTTCGAACAACCCGCAGCCCCGGCAGGCCTTGGCCCTGCTGGGCCCCGCTGGGGTTGCTGACGTCTCTTTGAGGAGCGCGTGGAACAACGCGCGCCGTCGACACGGGTCTGTCGTCTAGGAAGACAGAGGGACGATGAGCCACCCGAACTCACCGCCCACAGACCCACGCCTACGGTGGCCGGGAGTCATCTCGCGACACCCGGCGCCCATGGTGTCTACCTGGTCCAGCGCGGCGGCCGGGATGAGAGGTGCGAACTCTCTGGCGTTCCGCCTCCTCCTTCTCGAGCATGACCGCTTCGCAGAAGGAGGCGACGGCATCCCATTCCCTCTCGCCCCGGACCATGGCCTGAACCAGGGCCGGACGCGAGAGGTCGCCGCCGCCCAAAGCCTCGACGAGGACCCGGCGGTGCCCTTCCCATGCGGGGCACACCTGGACTGTGTGGTCCACCGTGTCCTCGGGGCTGTCCGCACAATGGTGACACCCGGGCGCCTCCTCACGACCGATGCGGTGCAGGTACCTCCCGAAACAACCGTGTCCGGTGAGGACCTGCGTCATGCGGTACGTGAGGGCGCCGTGACTCCTCCCGAGCCACTCCTCAAAGAGGGGACTTACCGCCACGATGGTGGCGTGCCCTGCACTGGGTTGCGATAGTCGCTCCCTCCAGGCCACCATGAGATCGCGCCGGAGCTCCGCCCGCTGCGCGACAACTTGCCGCGGCAACGGGGTTTCTCCCCGGCGCTGAGCCTCCTCGCGCCAGTCGTACAGGCGCAAGAAGACCCTCGCCTCCAGATCCCACGGTGGCAGTCCAGCGAGTAGGCCAGCTGCTTCGCGGGAGATCGTGCGGTACCCCCGGATTAGCCTAATGGCTATCACCCTTTGGGGCACGTTCAGGTAGTGCACAGCCCGCGGCCGTGCCGAACGTGCCCATACCGGGGCCCCGTAAAGGGCCATGGACCGCATGACCCCCGCGTAGAGTTTACGGGCAGGGGGCGTTTTGGGCCTCCCAGGTTGGGCAGGAGCCGCTTGAATGCAGCACCTGCCTTCTCCAGTTTGGGGCCCAAACGTCCGGAAGTGCTCGACGAAGCTCCACCGGCCGTCGAGGACGAGTCCCAGGTACTTCATCGCCCTCTCGACGCCGATGGTAGCCCCCCCCACCGTGACTTGGGAGCCTGAAGGTGGCGCGTTCCGAAGCCCATGAAAGCACATGGCCTCGGATTTGTGCAAGGCCACCTCCAGTCCCAGCAGCTGGATCCTCTCGATGACTATCGCAACCCCGCGCGTCATTATGTCGGCCGCCTCCTGGTGCGACCTCCCTTGTGCCAGAACCAGCGTGTCGTCAGCGTAGCAGACCACGCTGACGCCGCTAGGGAGGTCGGCGCGCAGCACCCAGTCGTAGCCGATGTTCCACAAGAGCGGCCCCAGTACCGACCCCTGCGGAACACCGCACGACATCTCTCGCCGGTTCCATTCCCCGTTGTGACCAGGGTAAATGATGGACCTATCCGACAGATAGGCCTCGACCACGCGACGAAGGTAGGTCGGCACCCGGTGATACCGGAGTGCCTCCCTGATGCAACTCCAGGGAAGGGGTGTTGAAGGCGTTGGCGATGTCAAGAGACACCGCCAAGACGACCCCCCCCCGGGACACAGCATCCCCCGTCGTGAGAGCTCTCACGCGCATGATGGCGTCCACCGTTGAGCGCCCCTTGCGGAAACCGAACTGGTGGTCCGCAAGGTCCGGCCCTATCCCCCCAAGGTGCGCGACGAGGCGGTGTGCGACAACTCGCTCAAAGAGCTTGCCCACCTCGTCGAGCAACACGATAGGCCGGTATGCGGACGGAGAGTCCGCAGGGCGCCCCGGCTTCCGTATGAGGACCAGTTTCCCTGTCTTCCAACGAAGTGGGAACTGGCCCCTCTCCAAACATGCGCTGAGAAGCCCCCTAAGTCGAGGCCCGAGAGCCTCAAGGGCCAGGACCCAGGCCTTGCCAGGGCAGGCCATCAGGCCCTGGGGCGGTGTTTTTGGCTTTCAGCCTAGCCACCGCCACTCTCAGGTCCACCCCAGTCACCTCGGGGACATCGTCGTCGTCGGAAGTGTGGTCCGTACTTGACACCGCGGGTTGCAGAGACATGGGCGGGGGAGAGTGTTCCCCGCGCGAAGGGAACAGAGCGCTCACCACCTCCTCCACCAGCTGAGGCCGAAGACTCTGGGTCAGCGGGGGGGGCCCATGGGCGGAGCTTGCCCCGCACCATTTTGTACGGGCGCCCCCACGGGTCCCTGTCCAGAGACCCCAGCAGCTCCGCATTGGCCACCTCCTTGGCCTGGACGATGGCCAATTGGAGGGCGGTCTTCGCAGCTCTGTAACCCTCGTACAGCTCTGCTTCCCTGGCTTCTGCATCCGGAGGGCGGATGCGCAGCCTGCGGTGTCTGGTGTACAGGTGCCTCGCAGCGACGCACGCCTCTCGAAGGGCGGCGATCTCGCGAGACCACCAGTACACCTGGCGTCGGGCGCGTCCTGGCGGGACTCGGGGCATGGCCACGTCACAAATCTCGGACATGGTCTCCCGGAACCACTCCGCCTCGTCGTTGATGTCGGCGGGCCTGTCCGGTGATGACACCCAGGCCTGCACGACTGAGGCTTCCAGGAGAAGCTCCCGGTCAAGGTGCCTCAGCGCCCAACGTGGACCACTCGGGGTCTGCAGGACCGGCGCGCTAGGGTTCTGGGCGGAGACGTCAAACCGGATGTACCGGTGATCGGAGTAGGTCTCCACCCCCTCCTCCACGCGCCAGTCAAAGACACGCGGTAGCAGAGCGGGGCTGGCGAACGAGATATCCACCACTGACTCGCCCCGCATCCGTACACACGTGGGGACAGAACCCCGATTGAGGACGACCAGGCCTGCTTCCAGCGCCCAGTCCTCCACCATCCTACCCCGTGCATCTGTGCGTCGGGAACCCCAGGCCAAATTCTTGGCGTTGAAGTCCCCTAACACTAGCACAGGGAGGGAATAACTTCCGACGACGACGGACAACTCCAGGAGGGAGTTGTGGAACTCGGCGAGAGTTCGGCTCGGGGAGAAGTACACCCCCACGACGACTATCTCCCCGAACCGTGCTGCGACGCAACCCCTTCCACTCTTCACCCCTTCGAGGGAAGGAGTACCAGCGGCGGCCGACGATATGATGGTCACTGAGCCGCTAAGGTCCTTAACCCAGTCATCCCTGGGGAAGGACAAAGTACGGCTCAGCGACCACGGCGATGTTGATCGACCACTGCGCCATGCTTTGGAGCAGCAGATCCTGGGCACGGGCGCAGTGGTTGATGTTCGCCTGGAGGAAGCGCAATGGAGCCAGACTAGCACTCCATCACGTCTTCCTCCTCTTGAGACGCAGACACGGGCGCCGCGACAGCAGCAGTGGCGACGGCGTTGACAGCGGCGGCAGCGTTGGAGGCGGCGGGCGGCCGCAGGAGCTGCGGTTGTGGCCACTGCGGAGGTGGTGGTGGGTGGCGGCGACGGACGGCCGGCCCTTGCCCTTACTCTTGGTCTTGGCGGGTGGGGCACAGGACTTGCTCCCCGCCCGGTGTTCGGCCGGCTTGCCAGCCGCCGCGCACGCAGTGCAGTGCGGCGCGGCGCTACAAGCCACGGGCCTTGTGTCCGGGCTGACCGCAGCGGAAGCAGAGGGCGCTGCGGTCGACCTCCGAGGTGCAACGAACACCCACATGATGCCCGAGCGTGGCATCGGAAGCACCTCAGCGGTCGGGGGTCAAGCAGTTTGACCTGCGCCGACACCCAGCCAACCAGCAATCTTCGGCCGTCTACGATGCGCTTGGCCGCCGTCACGGGGCAGCTCACCGTGATGGTGCACGTGCCCCTGAAGTCGGGACGTATGGTGCCCGCCTTCACTTCGTCGGCAGAGCACCCACCCGTCCTAGCGACGGCGGCCACCACCTCCTCCGCAGTAACTGAGTCGTCCAGGCCCTGATGCGCAGATCCGCACACTTGTGGGGCCTGGAGACTCGGGCATCGTCCGCACTTATGGACGCCCTAAGCCTCTCGGCTAGAGCGTCTGCGGCGGGCCCACTGGCCGCTCCTGGGACCTCCAGCATACGGGCGCCCGTTGCGGTCACCCTGAGCCGGAGGCCGGAGGCGATACCCAGCTCCTGCAGGTTTCACCGCCTCCTTTGCTTGGGCGAGCACGTCGCGGTACGACACGCCCCTTTTGACCGCGTCCGGCTGTAGTGTGACTACTACAGCCGCGGTTTTGGGGGCGCGGAGTTTCGCCGCGGCGGCTCGCTCCCTGCGCCGCTGTTTCTGGGCCTTCTTTTTGGCCGCTTTGGCCGCCCTCCGCCTCTTTTTCTTTTCCCCCACCACCTGCCACTCAGACTCAGTGGCAGAAGAGGTAGGGGCCGCAGACGGTGTCGGCTTTGGAGGGCGTTTCGCCACTGGTTGCCGACGACGGAGCCGGTGCTGACGGTGGCACCGGGGGCCTCTGCGCCTGGACCGCCCTTGCGGTCTTGGGCTTTGGCTGAGCGGGCGCCCTCCTGGTCGGTCCGTTCGGCGCCGCGACAGGGGGCTTGCTCGGCGGTCCCCTTCTGGGTGGGGGTGCCGCTGCAACCGCGGCCGCATAGGAGGCCCTTTGGGCCGCTGGGGGCTTCGACGCCGCGAGGGGGGGGCGCAGGACCCTGCCCTCCAGGACTGAGAAGCGAGCCTGGAAGGCCGCCATCTCCTGACGGACTAGGGCCAGGATCTGGCTCTCAGCCGGCGCAGTCTGCGCCTGTTGCCTGGCCCCACCGCGCTCCGCCCCCTGCTCGCGCATCTTAGCGAGCTCCGCCCGGAGACTCCTGTTCTCCTCCACAAGGTCCTTCTTGTTGCGGGGGAGCTTAAAACCCCCCGCATCCCCCTCGCTGGACACGGACTCGGAGTCCGAGTCCTCATCCCACTCCCTTAGTTCTTCGTTGTCGTTTTTTTTGTTTTTATTTGTGTCAGAATCCATACAGTTCCCACGATCATGAGAGCAATTGTTCGTCCACCCCGGCAGTGGCCTCATACCGGGGCAAGCCTACATACTGTTGGGGGCGGGCTGGCCCCAACAGGGGGGGAGCGCTAACGACCGTGTCCCCCACGGCCATTCATCCCCTCGCCGCGCTCCCGAAACTTAGGATTGGGTGGTTTTTTATCAAGAGGTGTCCTTCCTCTGGGCCGGGCGATTAAGCCAAGCCCTCGGCGGCGGCATTATGCATGCCTCCGTCTGCTGTCCGGCCAACCCGGCTCAGCAAACCCGCCGAAAGGTTTGCTCTTCGTTGTACGAAGAGCAAACGACCACCGCTTTAGTGCGCCTGCACCTCCGCGGGTATGGCCGCATCCTTGCCATGTCCACTAGCGTGGACTGGTCAGGAGCGGCCCCTCCCTGGGTCCCTCTTTGTCTGGCCTCTCCCCTGAACCTTTCCGGCATGAGTATCTCTACCGGCAGAGCTTCAGGATCATTGAGGCACACAAGCCCCACCACGACGACAACGTGGGGGACCCCCCTCGGTGGGGGATCTCTTTTGACATCTCCGATATCTTTACTTCCTCCATTGTTGGGACTTTTCCATTCTCAATGATCAGGAGGTAATCGCAGATTAATAAATAAAATAAGTTTTAAATTCTTCTCATGCAGTAATAAAACTGCATTCGGTTGAGGAAATATTGCACAAACAGATGAGTAATTTGCTATGTGATATCTCCGCGGTTCCACCCTCGTTTCGATACAGTTACCTCCCGCACCCGAATTAAAAGTCTTATGTCCTTTATCAGATTCCTTCTAGATTATCTGTATACTGTAGAGCTTGTATTTCAATAGCTTTTTACTAATGCTGGTGATACAATCAGACAGACATTTGAATCTAGTTATTTCAAAAATAAATAGGTAGTTCGATTTTTAATATTGTTTGGTCAGTTCTGTCATAGCCGAAAAAAAATAAACATAAGGTTTCATTTCGGTCCTGCAGTGTGCTTTGCGCTGCAGTACTTAGCAATGAAATCAGTTCAGTACTTTCAGTGTGAAAAAGACAGACAAACGGATATTAATAAGAACGTTTTGTTATGATGTTTCGTTCATGGTACCACCATGAACGGGAGATCTGACGTGACGTAAAACGAGAAGTCTATTTTAAATGATACAATTAAAACATCGTGATATATTTTAAACCAACAGGTTTTACAAGTTATTAGCAATTTTGGATGGTGTCAATCAAGTTTTTGGTTTAGAATACATAAATAAAATATAGAAACCGGTCGTTTGATGTGCGAACTGGATGTGAAATTATGTAACATATCGATAACCATTTGTAAATAAATATTCACCATAGATGTGTTTTGTTTGTACTTGTAGACATAAAAGGTCATTTGCACTGGTTTAAAATCTCCAACCAATGATCCTACTAATAATGAAGTGTTTATATGTGTTTGTTTGTGATTTCTTGCTATAAAACAATTTTACCATTATTGAGATTTTTTAGCTAGGCAATATAGTTTGAAGTCGTTAATAGGATATTTTTTATTCGATTGCAGGATGTACCTAAGTTTCTTAAAGTTTTTAAACTCACAACAAACATCATAAATAGCCAATAACTTCATCGATAAATCATCATTAGCACTTCTATTAGCACAGACTATAGGTAATGTATACTCACTTATGACCAGACAAAAAAACACTGTGTAAAATACCGGTTGGACGATATAATGTAATGTTTCCTTAAGGTTTTCCCTATACAATCTAAAAATCTGAGATAATTGTAATACCTACATTATATCGGGTCTGGCTGATGCTAGGTACTAATAGATAGTATTTTCCTTATATATAACCAGGATACCATTCTGCATCATTTTATCAACACTACATATTCACAACTATCATGGAGTACCTATATTTTATCCGACTACGGAAAGTAGTACTCCTGAGATGGGGACAAAATCGCCAGAACCAGCTAGTAATATTATATAACATCTGACGTCTACAGAACACACGTTTCGTTGACTCAGCACCCATGATGTTACCCATAGATAATTGGGTGTCGGACACCATACACAAATCTTGTGCGAACATCCAAGAATTTCCCTTGGTTGACCCTCGTAACTTGTACCTTTTCCCCTAGTTAAATCTCGCTACGACGAAAGATAAATGGGGGGAAGAAATTATAGTCTTCGCAGGATATGTAACTTAGAAATATATGCTTTGAACTGTATTAACATGAGGAACGTCCTATTTTTTAATAATAATGTACTGTTTTTGGAGTCATGTAGTTTTAGCTGATGTTAGGACTCAACCAGTATGTCCTGGTTATTCATCACTAATGTACCATCTCTCGTTAAGAACTCTCTAATTTGACTGAAGAAGGACCAGTCGTTCTTAAAAGAAAAAATGTTTATTCTGCCTCCCCATGTCAGTTGCTCATAAAAGGTTAAAAGTTTCCAGAGCTTTTAACGCATTCGGATTCATTCTTGCAGCGAAGTGCCAAACACTGGCTTTTTTTTTCTCCATTTAATTATGCGTTTTGTATGGTCAAAATTCACCAATGACCAAAAATCTGTCAATTATTATACCATGAGAAAACTAACCGCTATGAAAAAAACAGTCCGTGGAGACGATAATTTCTCAGGCTCGTTACATAGAAACTGAGCAATGATGACAAAGTATTATTCATGGCAACAAAATGAAAAATGAAAATGAATCTTCATTGCTGGTAATAATTATTTACAAACCGCTTAAAGATTTATCCTGGAATCTGCACTATAATTAATCATAGTTTAATTACTAAGTAAGTATATAAAGTCCATTTATTATAAGATTTATAAGATTCCGTACACACGGCAATTATGCCAATGTTATTATATTTATAAAGGTAATTGATCTTTGATCATCAGTGAGTGACGTCACAATGTGCACAAAATTGTCTTGAAGTTGCAAGTACGTGTGATATTTTGTTTTTATATCCAGTTATTTTTTAAATATATTTTCCGCTACATTAAAAACTCACATATTGCACATGTTTTTTATTATTTTTCACAACTTCGTGTTACGACGAACATAATATTTGCATATTACTATCGATAGTTTTAAACTCTATTGAATAGCCACGAGCGAATGACTAAGAAATGGGCACTAAAAAATTATGCTCTCTTCCCCCCGTCAGATCCTGTTCAGATATTGAAATGAACATAACGGTATCTATAAACTATAATGGTTCTTCTTCTTTTCACATCAATGTCAGGCAAGTTGGTGAAAAGAGATTAAGAACGTATGGGATTTAAGCACTAGACGATGAACTCCAGCATACGGAAAAAGATAAAGCAAAAGCCTAGCATACCTACAAGTATCTAAGTACACATATATCAAAATGATACTCATTCACAAGAAATCAGAGCAGTGCTACGTCAAAACAAATCCTTTTATTGTTTTATACGAAAACAGATTTAACAGCGGCATTCGCTCTTGTCTTTAAATACACCGATGACAGTCATTGCCTCATGTGTTTCTTACATTCACTCATTCACTGCTCTGTTGACGTTTTTATATTCCTTAGCTCCGTGTGAAGATCCAAAATAATTGTACTTTTATGGTTTATGATGTTACCAACGCAGTGTTTAGGACTGGTGACAGGTTCATGACAGTATAATGCTTGATATTTGGAGCGTTTAGCATAGCGTGGTATTGCGTTTGGTTCTTGTTTGAATCAAGTAATTGATGATGTTATTGCAATTGGTAATGTTTTTTTCAGGATTAGTGAGTTTCTATGAATTAGATGATCAGTTAATTTGGAATTTTAGTGCTGAGATTAAAAAAAAAATATAGCACTTTATGGAAGATAAGGAAGAGGATAATATGATAGAAAAACGAAGTATTTTTTTGAACAGCAGTTTATTATGATCCTAATTAAAATCCATATTAGCTTGCTGTCACTTAATACAATACAAATCCTTTCCAATCAGACTTAGCAATAATAAGAATAAGTTAACGTTCATTTATCGAACCAACTTCTTTCAAATAATTTTATCGTAATCTAGTTTTAATAGGAACTTTATTCAATGGCCAGTTCGCTGGCTGGGACGCTTTGGAAGAAGTTGTCGACATTTGCAATGATCTTGGCGATGATGGCCTTGACGATTGGAGGTCCGACTTCCTTGACGATTTCGTTGCTGCTGGAGGCGATCAACTCACGGGCAGCACGACCTGATGAAAGAACAGTTCATGATAAAGTCTAGCTAAAACCAGGAGTAATTATAAGAGGAGAAGAGTAATCAAGAAAGGGGAGGAATATTTAAATATAATACCAGAAGCTAATCTGTATAATACAAATAATATTTTGACCTCACGAAAAAAATATGGATGACTTGTATTGGTGTTTTAGTTTGTTGTTTACTCTATTGGAAGCTAGTTTTGGACAAATATTTACCTAACATTTTAAGTGATGAGAATATCATCAAGGATTTTATTTGCGTCCGCTAAAATTGTATGAATACACATTTGTTTGTAAATACATTTAAAAACTGGTAATTATTCAGATCATGATTATGATGTGTGAAATTATTGTTCTAAGTACTTACTCCACGTTATGTCTATCGTGGTAAACAAGGAATAAGTAAAGGTATATATGGTTGGTAAGTAAGATAGGTTCAAAACTAATACTGTGATGATATTATAAATAGATGGGCATACGAATGGGCATGATAAGGCATTCTAGACTCGTATTGAAGACAACATCAGGAAGCTATATGTATTCATATCTAAATAAATAAGCAAGTAAATTTTGTTCTTACCAAGAACTTCGTTTCCGTTGAAAAGGTTCTCTAGCTCGATGGTGGACTTTTCCTTTAGATCGTATGTGTGTTTCCAGTTCTTGATCTTCCAGTGCTTCTCTCCGTCTTGGCCGATGTTGTCTCCGATGTCGACTTCAGCGGTAATCACGATCTTTCCTAAAAAGTTAAAAAGTATATATTTTTTAATTGTTATTTATTTTCTCATTTCAAGTCACAGGAAAAAAAATAGCAAAATAATGGCAGTTGAAAAAAAAGTGTGAACAGGTGTTTCTTTGACTAGCGTTGGCCCAAAGATTGGTCCTAGTGGTACTCCTAGCGACAAAATTATAAAATACGCTGATCTTGACTGGATTTTAGCTTTTTAAAATAAAATGAAGTTAACTTGTGAAATGAGGAACAATGCATGTTTGTCAAGAATCATAAAGGTTAGTACTTCGAATAATAAAGTAAGCATGTTTTGTAATATCATTGTACTTATAAGTAGTTGAAGAATTTCAAGGTTGGTACGTATTTCTGCATATTTTATTAAAAAAAATAGAATGTATTGACTTAAAAAGCAAATAAACTACTGTTTTATGAAGAGCGAAAACATTAAGATGACATTTAAGTCGTATTATGATATAATGCTACAATAAGTCACACGTTTTAAAGTTACTATTTCTTTGTTTTACTGTGCACGCGGAAATACTTTGTACTTAGGTACTGAAATGGGCTATAAATTAAAGATGATCATAATGTTATAGTTCCTTAATCACTGTGCATGTTGTCACATTAATATGTAATATTTACGATTAGCTGATTACTAATTCCTAGATACACTTCTTATGCAAGCATTCTTGTCTAACTATTACTGAGACGACGAGTTCCATCATCATTAAGGAAATCAAATGGGCTATGTTTTATGCAAACAAGCTATCCACTTATTGGTTGTTTAATTTATATTAATTTCCTTATTTATCACTACATAGTATACAACTCTTTCTGTCCCTATTCCCTTTGTACGCAAACGAAGGTTTATATGTATAATAACATACATTAAATAGTGGGAAAATACTGTCTTCCCGTGCGAAGCCGGAGGCGGGTCGCTAGTTTTTTATAATTGGTATCCTTCCACGGAATCCAGAATAACCTAAAAAGATACTTCGATGTGCATGGCAACGGGCCATTTTAAAAGTCTGAGATCTCTTTCTGAAAAATATAATGACCCAGGACGAGAACATAGATTCGCTTTATTCTCCCTTTGTCTTACTCGATCATTCATCTCTTTTGTAGTTATTAGTCGTCAAGATCAAGTTCTTATGAATATTTGTCAACTTTTACGATTCTTTTGTAATAAAACGTCAATTAACGTCATTCTAAAATTATGGGCTAAGTAAAGTATCACAATTTTTAATTACTCTCTATTTTGAGATATTCTCGGTGAGTTTAAATAATTCTTTTTCACAAGAGAGGTTATTGACCGCCACAAATCAATTGATTTTATTGCGGTAAATGCAACGAAATAGTAGAAGTTAGTGGATTCACTAAAATCGCTTTAATTTGGTTAAAGTGAATAAAAAATATAGTTTGAATTAGTAATATTTATGTCAAGTTTTACTTACTAAGAACGACGTGTGCATCTCCCTTTCCTTCAATAGGGAGGATGAGCAGACGTCCGCTCATCTCATACTTGCCGGCGAAGTCCACGCTGCACTGTAGCTTGACTATAAGCTTCGATTTGTTAATATCACGTCTGGAAACAAAAGCAACTAATGAGTTTTAACGGTGTTTCGAAGGGCAGGTTGGACTGTAGCTCTCGGCCGTCATTGAACATCATTGGCAGTCGTTTCGGGTATCAGAAGCCAGGTCTGACACCATTCTAACCAAGGGGTATTAGATTGCTCGTGGTAACTGGGTTGAGGCGTTCAGATAGGGCTCGCTCTTTGTAAAACACTGGTACTCAGCCGCAACCGGTTGGACTGGAAGCTGATCCCAATAAAGTAAGGAAGAGGCTCGGGGAGATGTGACTTTAGTTCTACAAACCGACAGAATTGTTATTGCTGGGGAGTTTGTTCAACCATTTCTTCTTCCCAGAAAAAACATAGTGGTGAAGGGAGGGCGTTTATGGGAGCTGTCTTTTGTGAATTTGACATGACATTTAAAAAGTGCTAATTAATAAATAATGTAATGTCGGGACAACCGGTCATGGAGTATTCATGTTTGGGTTCTCACACAGATGTGGGTTCTACATAAGTTACTACAGTTTACAGAATAAGCTTATTTTATTGTATCCTCGCAACTTATTCTTAAGGTAATTTTTGAGGATACTGAAGAATTGTAAAAATATGAAGGTATAACATTTTATTCTCGTCATTTATTTGAATAAGTAACTCAGTAAATATGTGGGTCTCTAGGGATTGAAAATGTCTTAATTCTACCATTTTACAAGAATTCATGAAAAACCTAAGATTTACAGTCACTTAATAATTGCGCAAGGGATTATTAATATCTTGCTATGGATACCAGACCAGTTGGGTCAGAAAATTTTAAATAAATCCTGATTTTAAAACCTCCTTCACCAGGTAACATCAAAATATGTGTAAGTACTTACTGCACTTTCTTAGCCACGCAGCCATTCAAGCCGGTTCCCTTAATGTCCCACAGCAGCAGCTTGAGTCCAGAGGAACTGGCATCCAAGTTCTTCATATAGAAAGGGTCCAGTTTCTCTACTCCAAGCTCTGGGATCCCAGCGGCAAGGATCGGGATGGCGCTTTGAGCACTTTCCTTTATGCATTTGGAGTCGTCCCATTTGCATTTGCGAATGAAAGGCGCTGTGAAATTAGGGTTGTTTAGTGATTTGATTGGCGTTTGATTTTTTGAATTTGGAATACTTTATTTGGAATTATTTAAAAATGAAAAGGTTTGTTAGTGGTTTGATTGGCGTTCGTCCTTTTATTTAGATTTTTGAATTTGGAATTCTTTATTTTTTTTATATATTGTTGCTGTTTTTCTATCTTAATAAAATCTAAATTATTTTTTGAAAGTTTTTCTTTTTAATTTTTAAAATTTCAACAAAAATATTTAGGAAGGTAAATTTTTTTTTTAAAAGGTTATTGCTATTTTATTTTTTAAAATAAATAAAAGAAAACTAACCAGAGGCAGCATTTGCCGCACAAACTATACTTAAAATAACCAACAAAAATGAATATCGTGAATCCATTTTCGGATGTGAATTGTTCACTTGAGCACAACTGTTTGCTTCGAAAGTTCTTCCGCGGTATATACCAACTACCAATCCACATACATATATATATAGGATATTAAACCATAACTATGTATACGTAAACATGTAGAAAAACTAGTTTCTTTTACGAAGCCGCTTCTTACTTGAAATAAAAATGAATTATAATCAATATAATTTTAAAGTACGTTGACATTGCGCCTAGTTTTTTTTTAGCTCAGTTAGATCAGGAGTTGAAGTGTTTGACAGTTTTATGTCACTGGAACCGTTTGTGTTTTTTTTTTTGCAAACTAGGAAACTAAAAGTATGTATTATTAAGTTCTCTTGATTTTAAATGGATTTTTCTCTATAATATTCCTGCAGTAAAAATATTTTTCCTTTTTGACAGTGGCGGTCAATTGTATTTATTACGCAAAAATGAGTAATTAAAACATTTGCTGAACTAAAATTCTATGAAAAAACAAAAATAATACATTGGATAGTAACCAAAAGTACCTAATTTATTTCATATCTTTTGATATAGTAGAGAAGCAATTTGATCAGCTTTATCCGTTCTTAAATTACTTTTAAAATTAAACGCTTAAATCAATTAAGCAGATTAATAGCGAAATGTAATAAAACTCGGTAGCAACAAGTTTTGCGGATAAATATAAAATTAAGCTCAAAATAGCTTTTTGCTGCATAATTACTCAATATTTTTAATTCAACATATAAATATCTACTGTCGTATAATAAATCAAATATCAACCCTTAACCCTTTATGATAAAGTTTAAAATATTTTATTTTCAGGACAGACTACAGGGCAATTGTATGGATCTGTCGCGAAGTGGAGACTTGCTAGTTTACTATTTAAGTTATGTATAATTAAGGGCAAAATGTGTAACTGTAAAACGCCTTTATTATTACATTCCTACCTAAATTTTACTACATTATAATAGTTTAAGTTATTCGAAATAGGTATCATAAAGAGTATGTTTTGCTTGAATGTTCTTATCTAGGGAAATATAGTTACGATTTGAAAAATCCTTTCAGTGTCAGAACGCCTATTTATAGAGGAAGACTATAAGCTGCATTTATCCAGTGCGCTAAGTAGTTCCAACAGATCGCAGGTAATACCACAGATTACTATAAACCATTGACGGATGTTAGTGTTATCATAATTCCTGTAGCTTAGTTCATTTATAGCTCTTCTTTAGGCGATCAACTATTTGTATATGCATCTCTTTTATTCACTCGGAAAGTATATCTATTGTACGTTTCTTGAGCGAGAAAATAGCCGATAGTTAGTCGTTTTCTCGTCTTTGGTGGGACAACTGCCTTACATTGTAATTAGTGGCTTGTAGAAGGTAATGTTTATTTTTAATGGATTTATCCAACCCTATGAAAATATATGGGAAGGTGTATGTATTGAGCCAATAAAAAAACACTTAGGATTATGACTCTAAAGTCTGCAAACCAATAGTTCAATAACCTGCTAAGTAAACATTGGGACAATCGGGTAATGTGTCAAGCATTTATCACGTTGACGCTAATAAGACCCTACAACATTTAGTAAAATGTATTTAGAGGTCTTTATGACACTAACGGTTGTACGATATACCTACATAAGTTGAAACAATGATGGGTTCAAAGTACATATGTACCTACCTCTGCTTCATTTCTTATGGTGTCATCTGTATCTGAGGAGAATCTTTTAGGTATAGGCTCGGTTTAGGCTCGATACATAATGGGTTACTATGAAACGATAACATAAACACTATTCGCATTGACGTGAAAGTTTTACATATGTAGATGTTTGTAATGTTATCCTCATGAATCTTTTCAGTAGTGTAGTTTCAGTAGTGTGGTAAAAGTAGCCTATCTGTTATAACATAATTCCTATCTGTTATAACATAACATAACAGATAGGCTACTATTATTGGATGCAGGTTGCTTTTTA
Organism: Helicoverpa zea x Helicoverpa armigera; assembly: GCA_033682625.1. Lineage (NCBI taxonomy): Eukaryota > Metazoa > Arthropoda > Insecta > Lepidoptera > Noctuidae > Helicoverpa > Helicoverpa zea x Helicoverpa armigera. Next base: position 142,175 of record JAWIIS010000134.1, read on the forward strand.
TTCGGGTGTGAGTATATTCGTCAAAATCACATTTAATAGTTTTCTCATGATAGGCCGACAGTAAACAGACAGACAAAATTACTTTCCTATGTATAATCTCAGCAAGAATGACTCACTAACTATGTCAGGTAGACTTTACTGTTTATATGTTTTTGTATACTTGTCACCAAATTTTTATTGTTCTGTCGTTGTATATCCCGAATTAGCTGTACCTTCACTGACCTTACAAATATTTGCTGTCAATCTAATTGTCCTTCAAGTTTATTGACTTGTTTTTTGAAGATTTTTGTAGGACAAAAGACCAAAAGTTTGTGTGACTTGTGAGGAAAATCCCCGTATGGAATAGACGCCTTGAAATGATTCATTAGTCATCGATCTTGCTATCTGCTTAACAAACTAATTATGTATTTTTTGAAAACTTCTACCTACTCAAAATAGGCGATGGTCACTTATAACATTTTGGAGTAAACTGGGACGTTGTCTACTCTTCTAAAGTTTGTAAGATCCGGCTCGCATGGCAGAAAGAAAATCCTATTTTTAGAATACTCAGAAGGCCTGCTGAGGTCATTAAACATTTTTAAAAGGGCAATATTTCAATAAAAAATCATTTAAGTAAACCAAAAAGTTTCTAATAACAAAATTTTCAGAATCAATCAAGAGCCAATTCACTGACTGGAACTTTTCCGAAGAAGTGGTTGAATTCACCCACGATGTAGGTAATGACATTTTCCACCAGCTTGGCTGCGATCTCCTTGATGACTTCGTTGCTGCTGTTCTTGATCAGGTCATTGGCTGCCTGGCCTGGAAAAAAATAATATTAATTAGTCAAGTTAGCTCTTTAGCTTTATGGATACTAAGCTCTGCCCTGCTACTGCATTCTGACAGACACATTAGAAGGATCATTTGATATGATTCCCGACCTATCAAAAAGGCTGCCTTGCTTACTGCCTTTAACGGTAAATGGGACAATTATTATTATCAACTGCTAAGCTGCATGGTTTGGGCACGTTCGAGTGATTGATTGAATTTAATTTTATATAAGTCTCTTCAGGAGTCTCAAGTTAGTTTCTGTATTAAACATCCTTAATTTTTTTTCGATAGGCAAGATTTTTTACTTTTAGGTACTTGTATAGTTAAATCATGAAAATATATACTTACTCAGAACTTGATTGTCTTGCAACAGGCCTTGAAACTCGAGCTTCGAATCTCCAGTAACATCAAAGGAATGAGTGAATTTCTTGATACGCCAGTATTTCTGTCCATCTTTTTCCTTGTCAATCATATCTAATGTAACCGACACTTCCAAATTAGCTGAAAAAAGAGATATTTTTATATATTAAACTACCGAGAAGTAGCCCATATATTATTCTGATGTAAAAATCATTCAATACAATTCAATGGATTTTTTTGTGAGTATAGGAATACAGAAAGGTCTTAGAATTAAACAAGTCAGAGCTCTATGTTATACCAAATGAAATTGGTGTAAAAATATCATATTGCTAGGTTTCATCATAATCTATTCAGCATTATAAAAGCGTGATTGAGGAACAAATAACCAATTCAAACTTACATACTTAGGTATAAGGATATTAGAATATTTAAATAAAGTGTCAACATTGATAACAAACTTATATACACTCCTGAGCAAAAAAATTGAATCGCCCCTTGCGCTATACAATTAGGTACAACGATTTTTTTGTTTCTACCCTTAATTTAAAGCTAAAAGTATAGGCTTTCAAACGAGACCATAAACATTTAACTGTAAATATTTTATCATTGGCAATCGTTGTATTTGTATAGCGCAAGGGGGGTATCATTTTTTTGTTCGCGAGTGTAGATCAATAGATTCATTATTTACTTACGAAGGTATGCATTGACCTGTCCTTTTCCAGCGATTTTCACAACCAGAAGCTGACCCTCCATTTCATATTGTCCATCAACAGTCAAAGGACAGGATATTTTCAAGAATACATTCGACTTTTCTGGGATACGCCTGAAAATAAAAGCATAACGCTTATAATTTGCATATAATTTCATTGATTATTTTTCCGACCCAAATATCGACCAATAGAATTGCACCATTCGACGTCACGTGGTACAACCTACATGGTATTATACTGAAAATTTTTTGAATATTTTCTCTGGTCGTTGCTACGTCAAACTGACAGGTTGTGGCCGACATTTGGGACGGAAAAATAATCTCCCGAATACCACACGAGCTTCATAATTATCTGGCATTTCCCTCAAGGTTCCCTGCAAACAAATAAAGTCGTCAAGTTTTTCAGGAAAAATCAAACCTGAAAAACTTGACTCCTTCATTTGTTTGCAACGAACCTATCGGAAAATACCCGATAATTTTGAAGCTCTTGTGGTATTATAAGTGAATGTAAACGTGTTTATTTTCTTTTTTTATTAAAATTAAATGCATTATATCGTCCACTTTGGACACTGAAAAAGTTTTCGATATGACCGGATACCAAAATATTAATAGCTGTAGCAATGCTGCCAGCCTCTTGGGTACACTCCCGGTGGGCAGCGAGTTTTTGATTCGAGTTTTTTGATGCCTTTTTGTAATCTTTAATTATTTATGTTTTTATTTGTATTTACAAATTAGTTTATTATAAGTTTTATGTAAATATGTGTATAACCTTGTATGTATGAAATAATTGTAAAGTTAAATTTAATCATTCATTTTATGCCTTATATTAAGCATTGGCTAGAGTACATTCAGGAGCGTACTTAAATACCTAGCAACGTGCAAACTATGCAATAACCAGTCCAAAATTTCAGGTTCCACCAGTATTGCCAACAATTATCACTCGGAGCAAAAAGAGCAATTTTGATAAAGACGATTTATTATATCTTATAAATCTTTCTAGAATTTTTATTCACAAATAAAAAAAAAAACTTTTTACAAAAAAAATAAAACCGACTTCCAAAAACTCTAAAAAGCCAAAAAAATAATGATTTTAGGTGCACGGCCTAGAAGTCGGTGGCAAAATTAACTTAAGGACATCCTTAGCACCGACTTCTAGGCCGATGCACCTAAAATCATTATTTTTTTGGCTTTTTAGAGTTTTTGGAAGTCGGTTTTATTTTTTTTGTAAAAAGTTTTTTTTTTTATTTGTGAATAAAAATTCTAGAAAGATTTATAAGATATAATAAATCGTCTTTATCAAAATTGCTCTTTTTGCTCCGAGTGATAATTGTTGGCAATACTGGTGGAACCTGAAATTTTGGACTGGTTATTGCATAGTTTGCACGTTGCTAGGTATTTAAGTACGCTCCTGAATGTACTCTAGCCAATGCTTAATATAAGGCATAAAATGAATGATTAAATTTAACTTTACAATTATTTCATACATACAAGGTTATACACATATTTACATAAAACTTATAATAAACTAATTTGTAAATACAAATAAAAACATAAATAATTAAAGATTACAAAAAGGCATCAAAAAACTCGAATCAAAAACTCGCTGCCCACCGGGAGTGTACCCAAGAGGCTGGCAGCATTGCTACAGCTATTAATATTTTGGTATCCGGTCATATCGAAAACTTTTTCAGTGTCCAAAGTGGACGATATAATGCATTTAATTTTAATAAAAAAAGAAAATAAACACGTTTACATTCACTTATAATACCACAAGAGCTTCAAAATTATCGGGTATTTTCCGATAGGTTCGTTGCAAACAAATGAAGGAGTCAAGTTTTTCAGGTTTGATTTTTCCTGAAAAACTTGACGACTTTATTTGTTTGCAGGGAACCTTGAGGGAAATGCCAGATAATTATGAAGCTCGTGTGGTATTCGGGAGATTATTTTTCCGTCCCAAATGTCGGCCACAACCTGTCAGTTTGACGTAGCAACGACCAGAGAAAATATTCAAAAAATTTTCAGTATAATACCATGTAGGTTGTACCACGTGACGTCGAATGGTGCAATTCTATTGGTCGATATTTGGGTCGGAAAAATAATCAATGAAATTATATGCAAATTATAAGCGTTATGCTTTTATTTTCAGGCGTATCCCAGAAAAGTCGAATGTATTCTTGAAAATATCCTGTCCTTTGACTGTTGATGGACAATATGAAATGGAGGGTCAGCTTCTGGTTGTGAAAATCGCTGGAAAAGGACAGGTCAATGCATACCTTCGTAAGTAAATAATGAATCTATTGATCTACACTCGCGAACAAAAAAATGATACCCCCCTTGCGCTATACAAATACAACGATTGCCAATGATAAAATATTTACAGTTAAATGTTTATGGTCTCGTTTGAAAGCCTATACTTTTAGCTTTAAATTAAGGGTAGAAACAAAAAAATCGTTGTACCTAATTGTATAGCGCAAGGGGCGATTCAATTTTTTTGCTCAGGAGTGTATATAAGTTTGTTATCAATGTTGACACTTTATTTAAATATTCTAATATCCTTATACCTAAGTATGTAAGTTTGAATTGGTTATTTGTTCCTCAATCACGCTTTTATAATGCTGAATAGATTATGATGAAACCTAGCAATATGATATTTTTACACCAATTTCATTTGGTATAACATAGAGCTCTGACTTGTTTAATTCTAAGACCTTTCTGTATTCCTATACTCACAAAAAAATCCATTGAATTGTATTGAATGATTTTTACATCAGAATAATATATGGGCTACTTCTCGGTAGTTTAATAATAAAAAATATCTCTTTTTTTCAGCTAATTTGGAAGTGTCGGTTACATTAGATATGATTGACAAGGAAAAGATGGACAGAAATACTGGCGTATCAAGAAATTCACTCATTCCTTTGATGTTACTGGAGATTCGAAGCTCGAGTTTCAAGGCCTGTTGCAAGACAATCAAGTTCTGAGTAAGTATATATTTTCATGATTTAACTATACAAGTACCTAAAAGTAAAAAATCTTGCCTATCGAAAAAAAATTAAGGATGTTTAATACAGAAACTAACTTGAGACTCCTGAAGAGACTTATATAAATTAAATTCAATCAATCACTCGAACGTGCCCAAACCATGCAGCTTAGCAGTTGATAATAATAATTGTCCCATTTACCGTTAAAGGCAGTAAGCAAGGCAGCCTTTTTGATAGGTCGGGAATCATATCAAATGATCCTTCTAATGTGTCTGTCAGAATGCAGTAGCAGGGCAGAGCTTAGTATCCATAAAGCTAAAGAGCTAACTTGACTAATTAATATTATTTTTTTCCAGGCCAGGCAGCCAATGACCTGATCAAGAACAGCAGCAACGAAGTCATCAAGGAGATCGCAGCCAAGCTGGTGGAAAATGTCATTACCTACATCGTGGGTGAATTCAACCACTTCTTCGGAAAAGTTCCAGTCAGTGAATTGGCTCTTGATTGATTCTGAAAATTTTGTTATTAGAAACTTTTTGGTTTACTTAAATGATTTTTTATTGAAATATTGCCCTTTTAAAAATGTTTAATGACCTCAGCAGGCCTTCTGAGTATTCTAAAAATAGGATTTTCTTTCTGCCATGCGAGCCGGATCTTACAAACTTTAGAAGAGTAGACAACGTCCCAGTTTACTCCAAAATGTTATAAGTGACCATCGCCTATTTTGAGTAGGTAGAAGTTTTCAAAAAATACATAATTAGTTTGTTAAGCAGATAGCAGATCGATGACTAATGAATCATTTCAAGGCGTCTATTCCATACGGGATTTTCCTCACAAGTCACACAAACTTTTGTCTTTTGTCCTACAAAAATCTTCAAAAAAACAAGTCAATAAACTTGAAGACAATAGATTGACAGCAAATATTTGTAAGGTCAGTGAAGGTACAGCTAATTCGGGATATACAACGACAGAACAATAAAAATTTGGTGACAAGTATACAAAAACTATAAACAGTAATGTCTACTGACATAGTTAGTGAGTCATTCTTGCTTAGATTATACATAGGAAAGTAATTTTGTCTGTCTGTTTACCTGTCGGCCTATCATGAGAAAACTATTAAATGGATTTTGACGAATATTCTCACACCCGAATAAAAAGCAACCTGCATCCAATAATAGTAGCCTATCTGTTATGTTATGTTATAACAGATAGGATTATGTTATAACAGATAGGCTACTTTACCACACTACTGAAACTACACTACTGAAAAGATTCATGAGGATACATTACAAACATCTACATATGAAAACTTTCACGTCAATGGCAATAGTGTTATGTTATCGTTTCATAGTAACCCATATGTACGAGCCTAAACCGAGCCTATACCTAAAAGATTCTCCTCAGATACAGATGACACCATAAGAAATGAAGCAGAGGTAGGTACATATGTACTTTGAACCCATCATTGTTTCAACTTATGTAGGTATATCGTACAACCGTTAGTGTCATAAAGACCTCTAAATACATTTTACTAAATGTTGTAGGGTCTTATTAGCGTCAACGTGATAAATGCTTGACACATTACCCGATTGTCCCAATGTTTACTTAGCAGGTTATTGAACTATTGGTTGCAGACTTTAGAGTCATAATCCTAAGTGTTTTTTTTTATTTGGCTCAATACATACACCTTCCCATATATTTTCATTAGGGTTGGATAAATCCATTAAAAATAACATTACCTTCTACAAGCCACTAATTACAATGTAAGGCAGTTGTCCCACCAAAGACGAGAAAACGACTAACTATCGGCTATTTTCTCGCTCAAGAAACGTACAATAGATATACTTTCCGAGTGAATAAAAGAGATGCATATACAAATAGTTGATCGCCTAAAGAAGAGCTATAATGAACTAAGCTACAGAATTATGATAACACTAACATCCGTCAATGGTTTATAGTAATCTGTGGTATTACCTGCGATCTGTTGGAACTACTTAGCGCACCTGGATAAATGCAGCTTATAGTCTTCCTCTATAAATAGGCGTTCTGACACTGAAAGGATTTTTCAAATCGTAACTATATTTCCCTAGATAAGAACATTCAAGCAAAACATACTCTTTATGATACCTATTTCGAATAACTTAAACTATTATAATGTAGTAAAATATAGGTAGGAATGTAATAAAAAGGCGTTTTACCGTTACACATTTTGCCTTAATTATACATAACTTAAATAGTAAACTAGCAAGTCTCCACTTCGCGACAGATCCATACAATTGCCCTGTAGTCTGTCCTGAAAATAAAATATTTTAAACTTTATCATAAAGGGTTAAGGTTGATATTTGATTTATTATACGACAGTAGATATTTATATGTTGATTTAAAAATATTGAGTAATTATGCAGCAAAAAGCTATTTTGAGCTTAATTTTATATTTATCCGCAAAACTTGTTGCTACCGAGTTTTATACATTTCGCTATTAATCTGCTTAATTGATTTAAGCGTTTAATTTTAAAAAGTAATTTAAGAACGGATAAAGCTGATCAAATTGCTTCTCTTCTATATCAAAAGATATGAAATAAATTAGGTACTTTTGGTTACTATCCAATGTATTATTTTTGTTTTTTCATAGAATTTTAGTTCAGCAAATGTTTTAATTACTCATTTTTGCGTAATAAATACAATTGACCGCCACTGTCAAAAAGGAAAAATATTTTTTACTGCAGGAATATTATAGAGAAAAATCCATTTAAAATCAAGAGAACTTAATAATACATACTTTTAGTTTCCTAGTTTGCAAAAAAAAAACACAAACGGTTCCAGTGACATAAAACTGTCAAACACTTCAACTCCTGATCTAACTGAGCTAAAAAAAAACTAGGCGCAATGTCAACGTACTTTAAAATTATATTGATTATAATTCATTTTTATTCAAGTAAGAAGCGGCTTCGTAAAAGAAACTAGTTTTTCTACATGTTTACGTATACATAGTTATGGTTTAATATCCTATATATATATGTATGTGGATTGGTAGTTGGTATATACCGCGGAAGAACTTCGAAGCAAACAGTTGTGCTCAAGTGAACAATTCACATTCCGAAAATGGATTCACGATATTCATTTTTGTTGGTTATTTTAAGTATAGTTTGTGCGGCAAATGCTGCCTCTGGTTAGTTTTCTTTTATTTATTTTAAAAAATAAAATAGCAATAACCTTTAAAAAAAAAATTTACCTTCCTAAATATTTTGTTGAATTTTTAAAATTAAAAAGAAAAACTTTCAAAAAATAATTTAGATTTTATTAAGATAGAAAAACAGCAACAATATATAAAAAAAATAAAGAATTCCAAATTCAAAAATCTAAATAAAAGACGAACGCCAATCAAACCACTAACAAACCTTTTCATTTTTTAAATAATTCCAAATAAAGTATTCCAAATTCAAAAAATCAAACGCCAATCAAATCACTAAACAACCCTAATTTCACAGCGCCTTTCATTCGCAAATGCAAATGGGACGACTCCAAATGCATAAAGGAAAGTGCTCAAAGCGCCATCCCGATCCTGGCCGCTGGGATCCCAGAGCTTGGAGTAGAGAAACTGGACCCTTTCTATATGAAGAACTTGGATGCCAGTTCCTCTGGACTCAAGCTGCTGCTGTGGGACATTAAGGGAACCGGCTTGAATGGCTGCGTGGCTAAGAAAGTGCAGTAAGTACTTACACATATTTTTGATGTTACCTGGTGAAGGAGGTTTTAAAATCAGGATTTATTTAAAATTTTCTGACCCAACTGGTCTGGTATCCATTAGCAAGATATTAATAATCCCTTGCGCAATTATTAAGTGACTGTAAATCTTAGGTTTTTCATGAATTCTTGTAAAATGGTAGAATTAAGACATTTTCAATCCCTAGAGACCCACATATTTACTGAGTTACTTATTCAAATAAATGACGAGAATAAAATGTTATACCTTCATATTTTACAATTCTTCAGTATCCTCAAAAATTACCTTAAGAATAAGTTGCGAGGATACAATAAAATAAGCTTATTCTGTAAACTGTAGTAACTTATGTAGAACCCACATCTGTGTGAGAACCCAAACATGAATACTCCATGACCGGTGTCCCGACATTACATTATTTATTAATTAGCACTTTTTAAATGTCATGTCAAATTCACAAAAGACAGCTCCCATAAACGCCCTCCCTTCACCACTATGTTTTTTCTGGGAAGAAGAAATGGTTGAACAAACTCCCCAGCAATACAATTCTGTCGGTTTGTAGAACTAAAGTCACATCTCCCGAGCCTCTTCCTTACTTTATTGGGATCAGCTTCCAGTCCAACCGGTTGCGGCTGAGTACCAGTGTTTTACAAAGAGCGAGCCCTATCTGAACGCCTCAACCCAGTTACCCGAGCAATCTAATACCCTTGGTTAGAATGGTGTCAGACCTGGCTTCTGATACCCGAAACGACTGCCAATGATGTTCAATGACGGCCGAGAGCTACAGTCCAACCTGCCCTTCGAAACACCGTTAAAACTCATTAGTTGCTTTTGTTTCCAGACGTGATATTAACAAATCGAAGCTTATAGTCAAGCTACAGTGCAGCGTGGACTTCGCCGGCAAGTATGAGATGAGCGGACGTCTGCTCATCCTCCCTATTGAAGGAAAGGGAGATGCACACGTCGTTCTTAGTAAGTAAAACTTGACATAAATATTACTAATTCAAACTATATTTTTTATTCACTTTAACAAATTAAAGCGATTTTAGTGAATCCACTAACTTCACTATTTCGTTGCATTTACCGCAATAAAATCAATTGATTTTGTGGCGGTCAATAACCTCTCTTGTGAAAAAGAATTATTTAAACTCACCGAGAATATCTCAAAATAGAGAGTAATTAAAATTGTGATACTTTACTTAGCCCATAATTTTAGAATGACGTTAATTGACGTTTTATTACAAAAGAATCGTAAAGTTGACAAATATTCATAAGAACTTGATCTTGACGACTAATAACTACAAAAGAGATGAATGATCGAGTAAGACAAAGGGAGAATAAAGCGAATCTATGTTCTCGTCCTGGGTCATTATATTTTTCAGAAAGAGATCTCAGACTTTTAAAATGGCCCGTTGCCATGCACATCGAAGTATCTTTTTAGGTTATTCTGGATTCCGTGGAAGGATACCAATTATAAAAAACTAGCGACCCGCTCCGGCTTCGCACGGGAAGACAGTATTTTCCCACTATTTAATGTATGTTATTATACATATAAACCTTCGTTTGCGTACAAAGGGATATAGGGACAGAAAGAGTTGTATACTATGTAGTGATAAATAAGGAAATTAATATAAATTAAACAACCAATAAGTGGATAGCTTGTTTGCATAAAACATAGCCCATTTGATTTCCTTAATGATGATGGAACTCGTCGTCTCAGTAATAGTTAGACAAGAATGCTTGCATAAGAAGTGTATCTAGGAATTAGTAATCAGCTAATCGTAAATATTACATATTAATGTGACAACATGCACAGTGATTAAGGAACTATAACATTATGATCATCTTTAATTTATAGCCCATTTCAGTACCTAAGTACAAAGTATTTCCGCGTGCACAGTAAAACAAAGAAATAGTAACTTAAAACGTGTGACTTATTGTAGCATTATATCATAATACGACTTAAATGTCATCTTAATGTTTTCGCTCTTCATAAAACAGTAGTTTATTTGCTTTTTAAGTCAATACATTCTATTTTTTTAATAAAATATGCAGAAATACGTACCAACCTTGAAATTCTTCAACTACTTATAAGTACAATGATATTACAAAACATGCTTACTTTATTATTCGAAGTACTAACCTTTATGATTCTTGACAAACATGCATTGTTCCTCATTTCACAAGTTAACTTCATTTTATTTTAAAAAGCTAAAATCCAGTCAAGATCAGCGTATTTTATAATTTTGTCGCTAGGAGTACCACTAGGACCAATCTTTGGGCCAACGCTAGTCAAAGAAACACCTGTTCACACTTTTTTTTCAACTGCCATTATGTTGCTATTTTTTTTCCTGTGACTTGAAATGAGAAAATAAATAACAATTAAAAAATATATACTTTTTAACTTTTTAGGAAAGATCGTGATTACCGCTGAAGTCGACATCGGAGACAACATCGGCCAAGACGGAGAGAAGCACTGGAAGATCAAGAACTGGAAACACACATACGATCTAAAGGAAAAGTCCACCATCGAGCTAGAGAACCTTTTCAACGGAAACGAAGTTCTTGGTAAGAACAAAATTTACTTGCTTATTTATTTAGATATGAATACATATAGCTTCCTGATGTTGTCTTCAATACGAGTCTAGAATGCCTTATCATGCCCATTCGTATGCCCATCTATTTATAATATCATCACAGTATTAGTTTTGAACCTATCTTACTTACCAACCATATATACCTTACTTATTCCTTGTTTACCACGATAGACATAACGTGGAGTAAGTACTTAGAACAATAATTTCACACATCATAATCATGATCTGAATAATTACCAGTTTTTAAATGTATTTACAAACAAATGTGTATTCATACAATTTTAGCGGACGCAAATAAAATCCTTGATGATATTCTCATCACTTAAAATGTTAGGTAAATATTTGTCCAAAAACTAGCTTCCAATAGAGTAAACAACAAACTAAAACACCAATACAAGTCATCCATATTTTTTTCGTGAGGTCAAAATATTATTTGTATTATACAGATTAGCTTCTGGTATTATATTTAAATATTCCTCCCTTTCTTGATTACTCTTCTCCTCTTATAATTACTCCTGGTTTTAGCTAGACTTTATCATGAACTGTTCTTTCATCAGGTCGTGCTGCCCGTGAGTTGATCGCCTCCAGCAGCAACGAAATCGTCAAGGAAGTCGGACCTCCAATCGTCAAGGCCATCATCGCCAAGATCATTGCAAATGTCGACAACTTCTTCCAAAGCGTCCCAGCCAGCGAACTGGCCATTGAATAAAGTTCCTATTAAAACTAGATTACGATAAAATTATTTGAAAGAAGTTGGTTCGATAAATGAACGTTAACTTATTCTTATTATTGCTAAGTCTGATTGGAAAGGATTTGTATTGTATTAAGTGACAGCAAGCTAATATGGATTTTAATTAGGATCATAATAAACTGCTGTTCAAAAAAATACTTCGTTTTTCTATCATATTATCCTCTTCCTTATCTTCCATAAAGTGCTATATTTTTTTTTTAATCTCAGCACTAAAATTCCAAATTAACTGATCATCTAATTCATAGAAACTCACTAATCCTGAAAAAACATTACCAATTGCAATAACATCATCAATTACTTGATTCAAACAAGAACCAAACGCAATACCACGCTATGCTAAACGCTCCAAATATCAAGCATTATACTGTCATGAACCTGTCACCAGTCCTAAACACTGCGTTGGTAACATCATAAACCATAAAAGTACAATTATTTTGGATCTTCACACGGAGCTAAGGAATATAAAAACGTCAACAGAGCAGTGAATGAGTGAATGTAAGAAACACATGGAGGCAATGACTGTCATCGGTGTATTTAAAGACAAGAGCGAATGCCGCTGTTAAATCTGTTTTCGTATAAAACAATAAAAGGATTTGTTTTGACGTAGCACTGCTCTGATTTCTTGTGAATGAGTATCATTTTGATATATGTGTACTTAGATACTTGTAGGTATGCTAGGCTTTTGCTTTATCTTTTTCCGTATGCTGGAGTTCATCGTCTAGTGCTTAAATCCCATACGTTCTTAATCTCTTTTCACCAACTTGCCTGACATTGATGTGAAAGAAGAAGAACCATTATAGTTTATAGATACCGTTATGTTCATTTCAATATCTGAACAGGATCTGACGGGGGGAAAGAGAGCATAATTTTTTAGTGCCCATTTCTTAGTCATTCGCTCGTGGCTATTCAATAGAGTTTAAAACTATCGATAGTAATATGCAAATATTATGTTCGTCGTAACACGAAGTTGTGAAAAATAATAAAAAACATGTGCAATATGTGAGTTTTTAATGTAGCGGAAAATATATTTAAAAAATAACTGGATATAAAAACAAAATATCACACGTACTTGCAACTTCAAGACAATTTTGTGCACATTGTGACGTCACTCACTGATGATCAAAGATCAATTACCTTTATAAATATAATAACATTGGCATAATTGCCGTGTGTACGGAATCTTATAAATCTTATAATAAATGGACTTTATATACTTACTTAGTAATTAAACTATGATTAATTATAGTGCAGATTCCAGGATAAATCTTTAAGCGGTTTGTAAATAATTATTACCAGCAATGAAGATTCATTTTCATTTTTCATTTTGTTGCCATGAATAATACTTTGTCATCATTGCTCAGTTTCTATGTAACGAGCCTGAGAAATTATCGTCTCCACGGACTGTTTTTTTCATAGCGGTTAGTTTTCTCATGGTATAATAATTGACAGATTTTTGGTCATTGGTGAATTTTGACCATACAAAACGCATAATTAAATGGAGAAAAAAAAAGCCAGTGTTTGGCACTTCGCTGCAAGAATGAATCCGAATGCGTTAAAAGCTCTGGAAACTTTTAACCTTTTATGAGCAACTGACATGGGGAGGCAGAATAAACATTTTTTCTTTTAAGAACGACTGGTCCTTCTTCAGTCAAATTAGAGAGTTCTTAACGAGAGATGGTACATTAGTGATGAATAACCAGGACATACTGGTTGAGTCCTAACATCAGCTAAAACTACATGACTCCAAAAACAGTACATTATTATTAAAAAATAGGACGTTCCTCATGTTAATACAGTTCAAAGCATATATTTCTAAGTTACATATCCTGCGAAGACTATAATTTCTTCCCCCCATTTATCTTTCGTCGTAGCGAGATTTAACTAGGGGAAAAGGTACAAGTTACGAGGGTCAACCAAGGGAAATTCTTGGATGTTCGCACAAGATTTGTGTATGGTGTCCGACACCCAATTATCTATGGGTAACATCATGGGTGCTGAGTCAACGAAACGTGTGTTCTGTAGACGTCAGATGTTATATAATATTACTAGCTGGTTCTGGCGATTTTGTCCCCATCTCAGGAGTACTACTTTCCGTAGTCGGATAAAATATAGGTACTCCATGATAGTTGTGAATATGTAGTGTTGATAAAATGATGCAGAATGGTATCCTGGTTATATATAAGGAAAATACTATCTATTAGTACCTAGCATCAGCCAGACCCGATATAATGTAGGTATTACAATTATCTCAGATTTTTAGATTGTATAGGGAAAACCTTAAGGAAACATTACATTATATCGTCCAACCGGTATTTTACACAGTGTTTTTTTGTCTGGTCATAAGTGAGTATACATTACCTATAGTCTGTGCTAATAGAAGTGCTAATGATGATTTATCGATGAAGTTATTGGCTATTTATGATGTTTGTTGTGAGTTTAAAAACTTTAAGAAACTTAGGTACATCCTGCAATCGAATAAAAAATATCCTATTAACGACTTCAAACTATATTGCCTAGCTAAAAATCTCAATAATGGTAAAATTGTTTATAGCAAGAAATCACAAACAAACACATATAAACACTTCATTATTAGTAGGATCATTGGTTGGAGATTTTAAACCAGTGCAAATGACCTTTTATGTCTACAAGTACAAACAAACACATCTATGGTGAATATTTATTTACAAATGGTTATCGATATGTTACATAATTTCACATCCAGTTCGCACATCAAACGACCGGTTTCTATATTTTATTTATGTATTCTAAACCAAAAACTTGATTGACACCATCCAAAATTGCTAATAACTTGTAAAACCTGTTGGTTTAAAATATATCACGATGTTTTAATTGTATCATTTAAAATAGACTTCTCGTTTTACGTCACGTCAGATCTCCCGTTCATGGTGGTACCATGAACGAAACATCATAACAAAACGTTCTTATTAATATCCGTTTGTCTGTCTTTTTCACACTGAAAGTACTGAACTGATTTCATTGCTAAGTACTGCAGCGCAAAGCACACTGCAGGACCGAAATGAAACCTTATGTTTATTTTTTTTCGGCTATGACAGAACTGACCAAACAATATTAAAAATCGAACTACCTATTTATTTTTGAAATAACTAGATTCAAATGTCTGTCTGATTGTATCACCAGCATTAGTAAAAAGCTATTGAAATACAAGCTCTACAGTATACAGATAATCTAGAAGGAATCTGATAAAGGACATAAGACTTTTAATTCGGGTGCGGGAGGTAACTGTATCGAAACGAGGGTGGAACCGCGGAGATATCACATAGCAAATTACTCATCTGTTTGTGCAATATTTCCTCAACCGAATGCAGTTTTATTACTGCATGAGAAGAATTTAAAACTTATTTTATTTATTAATCTGCGATTACCTCCTGATCATTGAGAATGGAAAAGTCCCAACAATGGAGGAAGTAAAGATATCGGAGATGTCAAAAGAGATCCCCACCGAGGGGGTCCCCACGTTGTCGTCGTGGTGGGGCTTGTGTGCCTCAATGATCCTGAAGCTCTGCCGGTAGAGATACTCATGCCGGAAAGGTTCAGGGGAGAGGCCAGACAAAGAGGGACCCAGGGAGGGGCCGCTCCTGACCAGTCCACGCTAGTGGACATGGCAAGGATGCGGCCATACCCGCGGAGGTGCAGGCGCACTAAAGCGGTGGTCGTTTGCTCTTCGTACAACGAAGAGCAAACCTTTCGGCGGGTTTGCTGAGCCGGGTTGGCCGGACAGCAGACGGAGGCATGCATAATGCCGCCGCCGAGGGCTTGGCTTAATCGCCCGGCCCAGAGGAAGGACACCTCTTGATAAAAAACCACCCAATCCTAAGTTTCGGGAGCGCGGCGAGGGGATGAATGGCCGTGGGGGACACGGTCGTTAGCGCTCCCCCCTGTTGGGGCCAGCCGCCCCCAACAGTATGTAGGCTTGCCCCGGTATGAGGCCACTGCCGGGGTGGACGAACAATTGCTCTCATGATCGTGGGAACTGTATGGATTCTGACACAAATAAAAACAAAAAAAACGACAACGAAGAACTAAGGGAGTGGGATGAGGACTCGGACTCCGAGTCCGTGTCCAGCGAGGGGGATGCGGGGGGTTTTAAGCTCCCCCGCAACAAGAAGGACCTTGTGGAGGAGAACAGGAGTCTCCGGGCGGAGCTCGCTAAGATGCGCGAGCAGGGGGCGGAGCGCGGTGGGGCCAGGCAACAGGCGCAGACTGCGCCGGCTGAGAGCCAGATCCTGGCCCTAGTCCGTCAGGAGATGGCGGCCTTCCAGGCTCGCTTCTCAGTCCTGGAGGGCAGGGTCCTGCGCCCCCCCCTCGCGGCGTCGAAGCCCCCAGCGGCCCAAAGGGCCTCCTATGCGGCCGCGGTTGCAGCGGCACCCCCACCCAGAAGGGGACCGCCGAGCAAGCCCCCTGTCGCGGCGCCGAACGGACCGACCAGGAGGGCGCCCGCTCAGCCAAAGCCCAAGACCGCAAGGGCGGTCCAGGCGCAGAGGCCCCCGGTGCCACCGTCAGCACCGGCTCCGTCGTCGGCACCAGTGGCGAAACGCCCTCCAAAGCCGACACCGTCTGCGGCCCCTACCTCTTCTGCCACTGAGTCTGAGTGGCAGGTGGTGGGGGAAAAGAAAAAGAGGCGGAGGGCGGCCAAAGCGGCCAAAAAGAAGGCCCAGAAACAGCGGCGCAGGGAGCGAGCCGCCGCGGCGAAACTCCGCGCCCCCAAAACCGCGGCTGTAGTAGTCACACTACAGCCGGACGCGGTCAAAAGGGGCGTGTCGTACCGCGACGTGCTCGCCCAAGCAAAGGAGGCGGTGAACCTGCAGGAGCTGGGTATCGCCTCCGGCCTCCGGCTCAGGGTGACCGCAACGGGCGCCCGTATGCTGGAGGTCCCAGGAGCGGCCAGTGGGCCCGCCGCAGACGCTCTAGCCGAGAGGCTTAGGGCGTCCATAAGTGCGGACGATGCCCGAGTCTCCAGGCCCCACAAGTGTGCGGATCTGCGCATCATGGGCCTGGACGACTCAGTTACTGCGGAGGAGGTGGTGGCCGCCGTCGCTAGGACGGGTGGGTGCTCTGCCGACGAAGTGAAGGCGGGCACCATACGTCCCGACTTCAGGGGCACGTGCACCATCACGGTGAGCTGCCCGTGACGGCGGCCAAGCGCATCGTAGACGGCCGAAGATTGCTGGTTGGCTGGGTGTCGGCGCAGGTCAAACTGCTTGACCCCCGACCGCTGAGGTGCTTCCGATGCCACGTCGGGCATCATGTGGGTGTTCGTTGCACCTCGGAGGTCGACCGCAGCGCCCTCTGCTTCCGCTGCGGTCAGCCCGGACACAAGGCCGTGGCTTGTAGCGCCGCGCCGCACTGCACTGCGTGCGCGGCGGCTGGCAAGCCGGCCGAACACCGGGCGGGGAGCAAGTCCTGTGCCCCACCCGCCAAGACCAAGAGTAAGGGCAAGGGCCGGCCGTCCGTCGCCGCCACCACCACCACCTCCGCAGTGGCCACAACCGCAGCTCCTGCGGCCGCCGCCGCCTCCAACGCTGCCGCCGCTGTCAACGCCGTCGCCACTGCTGCTGTCGCGGCGCCCGTGTCTGCGTCTCAAGAGGAGGAAGACGTGATGGAGTGCTAGTCTGGCTCCATTGCGCTTCCTCCAGGCGAACATCAACCACTGCGCCCGTGCCCAGGATCTGCTGCTCCAAAGCATGGCGCAGTGGTCGATCAACATCGCCGTGGTCGCTGAGCCGTACTTTGTCCTTCCCAGGGATGACTGGGTTAAGGACCTTAGCGGCTCAGTGACCATCATATCGTCGCCGCCGCTGGTACTCCTTCCCTCGAAGGGGTGAAGAGTGGAAGGGGTTGCGTCGCAGCACGGTTCGGGGAGATAGTCGTCGTGGGGGTGTACTTCTCCCCGAGCCGAACTCTCGCCGAGTTCCACAACTCCCTCCTGGAGTTGTCCGTCGTCGTCGGAAGTTATTCCCTCCCTGTGCTAGTGTTAGGGGACTTCAACGCCAAGAATTTGGCCTGGGGTTCCCGACGCACAGATGCACGGGGTATGGTGGAGGACTGGGCGCTGGAAGCAGGCCTGGTCGTCCTCAATCGGGGTTCTGTCCCCACGTGTGTACGGATGCGGGGCGAGTCAGTGGTGGATATCTCGTTCGCCAGCCCCGCTCTGCTACCGCGTGTCTTTGACTGGCGCGTGGAGGAGGGGGTGGAGACCTACTCCGATCACCGGTACATCCGGTTTGACGTCTCCGCCCAGAACCCTAGCGCGCCGGTCCTGCAGACCCCGAGTGGTCCACGTTGGGCGCTGAGGCACCTTGACCGGGAGCTTCTCCTGGAAGCCTCAGTCGTGCAGGCCTGGGTGTCATCACCGGACAGGCCCGCCGACATCAACGACGAGGCGGAGTGGTTCCGGGAGACCATGTCCGAGATTTGTGACGTGGCCATGCCCCGAGTCCCGCCAGGACGCGCCCGACGCCAGGTGTACTGGTGGTCTCGCGAGATCGCCGCCCTTCGAGAGGCGTGCGTCGCTGCGAGGCACCTGTACACCAGACACCGCAGGCTGCGCATCCGCCCTCCGGATGCAGAAGCCAGGGAAGCAGAGCTGTACGAGGGTTACAGAGCTGCGAAGACCGCCCTCCAATTGGCCATCGTCCAGGCCAAGGAGGTGGCCAATGCGGAGCTGCTGGGGTCTCTGGACAGGGACCCGTGGGGGCGCCCGTACAAAATGGTGCGGGGCAAGCTCCGCCCATGGGCCCCCCCGCTGACCCAGAGTCTTCGGCCTCAGCTGGTGGAGGAGGTGGTGAGCGCTCTGTTCCCTTCGCGCGGGGAACACTCTCCCCCGCCCATGTCTCTGCAACCCGCGGTGTCAAGTACGGACCACACTTCCGACGACGACGATGTCCCCGAGGTGACTGGGGTGGACCTGAGAGTGGCGGTGGCTAGGCTGAAAGCCAAAAACACCGCCCCAGGGCCTGATGGCCTGCCTGGCAAGGCCTGGGTCCTGGCCCTTGAGGCTCTCGGGCCTCGACTTAGGGGGCTTCTCAGCGCATGTTTGGAGAGGGGCCAGTTCCCACTTCGTTGGAAGACAGGGAAACTGGTCCTCATACGGAAGCCGGGGCGCCCTGCGGACTCTCCGTCCGCATACCGGCCTATCGTGTTGCTCGACGAGGTGGGCAAGCTCTTTGAGCGAGTTGTCGCACACCGCCTCGTCGCGCACCTTGGGGGGATAGGGCCGGACCTTGCGGACCACCAGTTCGGTTTCCGCAAGGGGCGCTCAACGGTGGACGCCATCATGCGTGAGAGCTCTCACGACGGGGGATGCTGTGTCCCGGGGGGGGGTCGTCTTGGCGGTGTCTCTTGACATCGCCAACGCCTTCAACACCCTTCCCTGGAGTTGCATCAGGGAGGCACTCCGGTATCACCGGGCCGACCTACCTTCGTCGCGTGGTCGAGGCCTATCTGTCGGATAGGTCCATCATTTACCCTGGTCACAACGGGGAATGGAACCGGCGAGAGATGTCGTGCGGTGTTCCGCAGGGGTCGGTACTGGGGCCGCTCTTGTGGAACATCGGCTACGACTGGGTGCTGCGCGCCGACCTCCCTAGCGGCGTCAGCGTGGTCTGCTACGCTGACGACACGCTGGTTCTGGCACAAGGGAGGTCGCACCAGGAGGCGGCCGACATAATGACGCGCGGGGTTGCGATAGTCATCGAGAGGATCCAGCTGCTGGGACTGGAGGTGGCCTTGCACAAATCCGAGGCCATGTGCTTTCATGGGCTTCGGAACGCGCCACCTTCAGGCTCCCAAGTCACGGTGGGGGGGGCTACCATCGGCGTCGAGAGGGCGATGAAGTACCTGGGACTCGTCCTCGACGGCCGGTGGAGCTTCGTCGAGCACTTCCGACGTTTGGGCCCCAAACTGGAGAAGGCAGGTGCTGCATTCAAGCGGCTCCTGCCCAACCTGGGAGGCCCAAACGCCCCCTGCCGTAAACTCTACGCGGGGGTCATGCGGTCCATGGCCCTTTACGGGGCCCCGGTATGGGCACGTTCGGCACGGCCGCGGGCTGTGCACTACCTGAACGTGCCCCAAAGGGTGATAGCCATTAGGCTAATCCGGGGGTACCGCACGATCTCCCGCGAAGCAGCTGGCCTACTCGCTGGACTGCCACCGTGGGATCTGGAGGCGAGGGTCTTCTTGCGCCTGTACGACTGGCGCGAGGAGGCTCAGCGCCGGGGAGAAACCCCGTTGCCGCGGCAAGTTGTCGCGCAGCGGGCGGAGCTCCGGCGCGATCTCATGGTGGCCTGGAGGGAGCGACTATCGCAACCCAGTGCAGGGCACGCCACCATCGTGGCGGTAAGTCCCCTCTTTGAGGAGTGGCTCGGGAGGAGTCACGGCGCCCTCACGTACCGCATGACGCAGGTCCTCACCGGACACGGTTGTTTCGGGAGGTACCTGCACCGCATCGGTCGTGAGGAGGCGCCCGGGTGTCACCATTGTGCGGACAGCCCCGAGGACACGGTGGACCACACAGTCCAGGTGTGCCCCGCATGGGAAGGGCACCGCCGGGTCCTCGTCGAGGCTTTGGGCGGCGGCGACCTCTCGCGTCCGGCCCTGGTTCAGGCCATGGTCCGGGGCGAGAGGGAATGGGATGCCGTCGCCTCCTTCTGCGAAGCGGTCATGCTCGAGAAGGAGGAGGCGGAACGCCAGAGAGTTCGCACCTCTCATCCCGGCCGCCGCGCTGGACCAGGTAGACACCATGGGCGCCGGGTGTCGCGAGATGACTCCCGGCCACCGTAGGCGTGGGTCTGTGGGCGGTGAGTTCGGGTGGCTCATCGTCCCTCTGTCTTCCTAGACGACAGACCCGTGTCGACGGCGCGCGTTGTTCCACGCGCTCCTCAAAGAGACGTCAGCAACCCCAGCGGGGCCCAGCAGGGCCAAGGCCTGCCGGGGCTGCGGGTTGTTCGAAAGAGATACCGCGGCCCTGGTACATAAAAGGCCTATGACGGAACACGACGATTTTAGTCAGTAAGAGTCTGACACTCCCTCACCGCTGCTAACCCACAGCGGGAGGGGTCATTTGATGATTTTACGTCGATAAAAAAAAAAAAAAAAAAAAGATGTCAAAAGAGATTTAGGTTAGGCGTCTTCTTATAGGTACGTGAACGTAAGGTAGGCGTAATCAAAACTATGTAGTCTGAGTTACTAGAACTAACAAGGCAACAAAGATTGGTCTTGATTTTTTGGTGATTTTATTTTTAATAAAAAGTGGGCAAGTTCTAAGGAAAGCGTATGAAAGGCGGAGCTGGTAACGTTCCTCGTGGTCCCAACACCCTCATTTTTGGCGCGCTACTCTATTAGGAGATATTGCGTTATGACATCTCCACAAGTCATTTTGTTCTCCGTTGTCCCAACGGTTTGGGACACACTATTGTATGATTTATGGCAAAGTATTTAGCGATTATCGCTGTCTAAAAACATTCATATCTAAAATCCAGGAAGCATATTGATTATAGTCATAAATCATAAATGCCTAATCTTTGGTGTTAGGTTTCTATTGATTTATGGCTTCGAGGTTATCTTAGAGATTCGTAGATAGCCCTAGGGTGCTGTGTCCTATAGATAAAACCAAATCGTCGTTGTCTTGACTTATTAA